>LUCW03001015.1:0-17500 GCA_001586965.3 Sphaeroforma sirkka | reverse complement strand
ACAGGGCTTTCAGTGTCCAGTAAGTATGGTGATTGTTACCCGGATTACACTTACATGCCAGATTAAATAATTTCCTCCTAACTTACTAGTAAACAGACAAGTGGTGCCGTACCTCACGTGATTCTGTGAACAGGCTCATCTTTATTTTATAGACGATTACAAATACCGACGATGCTCGTGTCAACCGCAGAAGAAATTCAGCTAGAGTCTTTGACAACAGCCCTGAATGAACTTTCGAAGCCTCTTCTCGCATCTGATACACTGAGGTATGGCTGCATCGACGGCTGAACAACAACATTTTTTTTCCCAGAATAGATATCGAAACATGAAAGTGGAAAGGATATTTTGTATTGTTTTTTTACGACACACGCATGTGTATACACATACATACGTACACAAACTTATACACACACACACGAAAAAACAGAAAAACAGACACACACACACACTCACACACACACACACACACACACACACACACACACACACACACACACACAATACACACACATATATATATATATATATTTTAATCCATGTCTTATCATCTACATCTATATTCATGACTATATATACTTGTATATATATATATATATATATTATATATATATATTATATATATAATATATATATATATATATATATATATATATATATATATATATACATACATACATACATATATATATATATATATATATATATATATATATATATATATATATATATATATATATATATATATATATATATATATACATATATTTATATATATATATATATATATAAATATATGACTTCCTCGGCAGAATTATTTCCTACATATATTCATACGTCCATCGGCAGAATTATTTCCTACATATATTCATACGTCCATCGGCGGAAGTTAATCTCCGCGATGGATGCTGTTGTTCGTCGCCGTTTGTTCAATTCATGTATATGTAGTTGTTCTTATATTTATTTGTTGACCGTTGCAACATCTGCTATTGCGTATACATGTCCGTTTTCGAACATGTATATATTAGAAGTTTTCATATTAACTTGCAACAGGTTTGTTTCATTTTATAGTGTGTAAAGGTTAGGCACGGTGACCATGTGTACCAATGGCTTAACTTCGAATAGATACCTACCTACATGCAAAAATTGTCACGAAAATAACCTCGGCCTGGTTGAATTTTGTATTCAGCGCGGATAGCTATACCGATCAACTGGAAGGTGCAGTTCGAATAGCCTTTGCGCCATGCAGCAGCACGGTGCTAGAATCCCTTCACTTATACGGCCACGAGAATTTGTACCGGTACAGGTCATTTGAAAAGAACCCTGCTAGCAATGATAGTGTAAAGCGTACCGATACTAGTACACTCATCACCGCGCACACCCATCATCACGACACAGACCGAGGCGTTAGCCACGATGACTTGAGCGATAAAGGTGCGTGGCAATGGGCCATGGCCGTGCTCGATATTTTGTTAGCCATCCACTGCACATTACTAAAATCGAAAATGGGGCACGCAGTTTCTGGCAACTCACCCATTTCACTTGCCAATGCCCGCGTCACCGTCGAGTCGCTTGATGGAACGAAGCGCAGTGATTCTAATGCTGTACAGTTCGGTGCGAAATCGGAAAATGGCAACGGGAACGGAGATAACCAGGAAAGTGCACTTAAACAGTCCAGTGTGATGCCGAAATCATTTATTGAAGAGATTACGAGGGACACTACAAGTATGTCTCAGCCAGGGGCGTCCATACCGCGCACCAAGCTGCTTATAGAAGAGATTTCAAACGATGAGACGCCCGTTAAACGGCCTGATGCCGCTCCATCAATACATGCTACAGATAATAAGGACGCGGGCGTACTCAGCCTGAGTCAAAGTATGTCAGTGCGTAAGGCCATACGAGTGCTTGTATACGCCGTGTTGGTGCCTCTTTTGGACTCCGAGTTGGCTAAGAGCCTTCAGCATTACCTGCCGCAAACTGTCGCGGAGGTTGCTTTGCATAAAAAACGTACGAGAAAAAAGGAGCAGCAAAAGGCCAGTGCCAGAGCCAGGCCTTTGACCAGTCCGGTATATAATTTTTTGTATCTACTAGCCGCTAAACACGAAAGTGGCAACTGGATTGCGCGAACTGGCCGTGAAGAAAAACTAGCTGTGGTTGTAAAGAGAATAGCGGTGTGGCTGGGTGCAAAGCAAGGAGACACAACAGAGGTGACATATTTAACTGCTATGCATTTTGCATATCCTGTGCTGTTGTCAGCCCTTCAACTCGCATATGGTGGTGCTGATCCTACCAGCACTAGTTCGAAAGACGATTGTATCGGACCAGACACCACTACTGCAGATCGATCAGACGATTTAAATTCACGGATTAAAATCGGGCGAAAACGCAAAAAGGATTTTGCCCACCTGCTCGTAGTACTACGCCACAGAATGCCTCTCAATGTGGTTATGGAGGCGTTTGCTCAACTTTTGGCTCTGCGCGACTTACCATCCAGCCTGCAACCTGTGTGTTCTCGCATACTCACGAAATGTCTTATGATGCAAAATGGCGTGCTATGCTTGTTGACCCACCTGCTAAGCTCCTGTGAGACTGTCAGCGATGTTACTGCGGCGGCCACTCAGACAATGCGACTAGTTATCAATTGTCCACGTTGGATGGCCAAATCGAAGGATGCCTATTATGCAAATATTTGCACGCAATTGTATCATCTGCTACACCTGCGATCAAGCGATAGCTCTGTACTCAATTCTGTTAGTAACATAAGTCGGCGTCTCCCCCACGCTGTGATGATACTCATCCATGGGATGATACTGAAACACCCAATACTGGCGAGGAAACATCTTATTAGCAGAATATGTGCCGCATTTGATGTCCGCTTTGTTGAGGTTGGCTCGGAGCCGTACAGGCCTATACTCTTGGGCACACAGAGCGCGCCTTCCTGGGTGTCAGAGCTTAGGATACCTGTCTCTGATATTTGGCAGTGTATCAATCAAGATGCGCATACCGAGGAAGTGGGCAGCAGCGTAAATACAGCCTTTATCACCACGCGGGACCCAATAGTCATAGAGCAAGCGATACAATTCGCAGTTGAGGATATGCACAAAGTGTTTGTCGCTGGACTATCAGCTAATGGAGACCTGAACGGTAGGGACAAAAGTGACATGTTAGGGGCGGTGCGGTCGTACATCCCTATTCTGTTGGCACTTTTCTCCTTCACTGCAGAATATCCCGGAGTGTCACTGAGCACAGCAGTTAATGAATTGGTGGGTAAAATTCTGAGTGCTATTGATGAAGACGATGCTTTAGTAGCCTTGTTCACGTTTCTCGATCCTGGTGCACGCCCTGACACAGCAGATGTTGAGAGCAAGCAGGACGTACATACTACATTCGAGCTTATAAGTGGGTCTCGTAATGGAGTTTCGTATCGATGGATGCCGCAGACTGAGAGGAACTTCGCACACGATTGTCAGTGCGTGATCAATCTATTGGGCACACTCAAACGCACTGCACTCGCTGGGGAGTTCTTCGTGCGTCTGGTGGAAACACTAGGCCAAGTGGCTGACGAAACAGACGAAGCCGGACGTGACATACCAGCTGCAAGCAAAGGTGTGGATTGTTCGTTTAAAATTATCGTTTCAAGTCCAGTACACGTGTAGACGAATAAACATATTTTAAGGATGATCCAAAAGTGAACTTTGTTGGCATGCCACCGTGAGTCGCTATATTCTGCGTGTTGCGGAGTGTTAGCAAGTATATATATTCGATTTCATTCCACCCTCTCTCGAACAGATTCTCCAGCAGACTCATTGATATGTACCTATATATTTTTTAATCGTATCTCTCCTTATAGGCAATTTTCTACATGGCGGCGGTGGACTATCCGATGCCGAAATAGACCGGAAGAGAAGACATTTATCGTTGTCGCAGTGTCTTGGGCAACTTGTACAAAGCCTGGATGTGTCAGTGATCAAGCGAACCCGCCACGTGATAGTATTTGCGAAGGTACGGCCATTATGTTGTATGCGATTAGGTGTATTCGCACTATGGTGGTCATACATTCTATGAACCCAAGCATGGGCTCATCGCACGCATGATATGCTTCCACTGTGAACAACTGAAAATTTCATATACTTGTGACTCGTCAAATTTCTCAATTTTAAACGCATCATGCAGCTGTTGGCCACTAGCGCAGATGATGAAACTACTTGCATGGCGCTAGGGCTGCTGACAACTATACTTGCTGGAAATGCCGTCACGGTCAGTAAGGATGATGAGGCCGACATTGCAGAGTTGCGTGGTTGGTTGGAACCGTTTGCCAATCACCCGAATGAGGAAATTGCAGAGATTGCATTAGATCTTATCACAAATATACAGACGAGAAATCCTCTCTGGCAAGAGTTGCAGGAGCAGACCACCAACAACCAGACCGTCGATCACCACAACAGTACAAAACCCGAAGGTAAGAGCCTGGTAGTTTGGCTTTCAGAATCACAAAAGCAAACCTGATAACGCAGATCACAAGAAATCGAGTCATTTAATATTAATGACCTTGTTTGCTTCCCCCCTTTTTAGTTTCAATCGACGCTAGTGGGAGTGGGAGTTCGTCGCAAAAGGCGCAGATTACGGATATCGGCAACGAGACAAAGTCATTGGACAATGACATGGGCCTTTTACCTCTGAGCAAAAAAATGCAAACGCTGGTACCAATGATGACGCGCAGCCCAGTGCGGCATTGGTGACAGAGTACGAATCATTTTCCACTGCAATGCTTCAACTCAAAGATCCCATGCTGCCAGTTAGGGCACATGCTTTAGTGCTCTTGCGCAGATTGCTGGAGAGAAGGGACGAGTCAGTAAGAGGAAAGGAACAGGTGAGACCAAGGCAAATTGCTTAGCTTGAGAAGGATTTTATTTTCAAGCCCGACAGTACATATCTTTTTCCTTATTTAATACGATTTTTTTGCAGGTTATCTTAGACATCCTTGTAACGCAAATTCGCCAACTGGACAGCTATATATACTTGGTAGGTGAAATGGAGTGGGTCGTGAATACATTGTATATAGCGAAGACAATTTGGCAATATATTCGTAACCTTGGCTCCTCATCTGCTTTGTTTGAGCTCAACATATTGATAGCTTATTGTCTTCAAGTCGTGCCAGACTCCGATTTGAAGTCATATCGCTGGAAGTAGCATATGCATCTCGATCTCATTGCAGAAATTGATTGCGATGGGCATTGTAATCGATTAAGTCGCATACTAGTGTGGCGCTTGAAAATGGAAAATGAACAATTGCCTCTCAGACCAATTCTATATCTCATACTCAGGCGGCGATACAAGGTTTAGTTGTATTATGTCTCGAAGACCCCCTGCATATGATTCCAGCTCTGTGCAAAAAATTTCTCGATTCGGATAAGAAACTGGGCGAGAGTGTACAGACTAAGTTGGGTGAAGTGCTGTACGGAGTTGTTGAGGCTGGCCATGCGCAAATCACAACGCCTTCGGAGAATGGTGATCTATCAGAAGATGCGCAGCAGAAGAACGGCACCCCATTTGTTGATCCCAACGCGATTCGGCCTCAACTTTCTAAGGCTCACATAAATGTTATAGTTGATGCGATGTTGAAGGTAGCGAACACTTTTCAACCGTCAAATGCGACGACAGATCCTGAAATGAACAACTCAGACCGACAGGAAGCAAAAAACAACCTTGGTAGGGGTGAAGGGCAATCGGATGCAGATTTAATACAGGAGGGCATGGCCATATCCAGTTCCTTGGCTATACTTGCTCGTGTCTGTGAGTTGCGATGCGACGTCGTCGCCCCTCGCGTCACGGAATTCATCGGATGCGTGGCCAAGGTAATGTCGACCTACTCAGATACCAGCCGGCTCGAAAGAATAGGCCAGGACGGTACTGCCGATGTGCAAATGGTGACCGTACTGTCCTCGACACAGAATGATGACGATGACGATGACGATTTTAACACGGATGCCACAGACGAAGTTCTGAATGAGACTGACCTGCCAGCAGACGTCCGATTCCCTGGTATGAAAGTGCATGATACCGATGACGCTGATGAGGATCTGAATGCTGCCGATTCAGAGCACAATGAAGAGGAGGTTAGCCAGAAGATGGTGGTCGACCCATGTCTACTTGTCAGGAGAGGAGCGATGAATCTAGCTACCATGATTTTCCGTGGATTTGATCCATATTTCTTCGCGTAAGTCTGTTCCTCAACAAATGTTGGATGATGTAACTTGGTTTAATTGTATGTTTGGTATGGGTTGTGTCATGGGCCTAATATGGGAGTACTGAGTCACTGAAAGGTACGTTTTACTGTACGTTCCTCAGGCCGAAAACTAAGACCTCATTAACATCCTTCCTGTCTTCCTCTTTTCATACTTCTATAGCTTGATGGCACCTTCGTTGCCGCCGCTCATCACCTTACTCGGTAAGGTCGGGACTGATGATGCTGACATCATCACACGAACCCACGCTCAAGTGGCGTTGGACGATGCAAACGAGCTCTTCAAGTCTTGGGCTGCATTAGCAGGGTTCACTCCGTCCCAGCCCAGCGACACCACCCGGTCTGTACCTCACCCTAAAATCCTTCAGTGATATGTCGAAGTGGAGAAAGGACCAAATTACTGTTTGCATGCTAAGCACTTTGTGCGCAGAATGTGTCATCTCGACTACGGCGTCAGGTAAGGTCACCGCCGCTGTTTCTTGATCATAATCATCAGGGATCGCGCCAATTCGGCAACCTCGCAACTCGCATAGGGTGTAGAAGGCAACGGGGTTAGCAGATAGCTATAGAGAAAATCTCACAGGCACCGTACTCTAGTATCGACATGCGCAACTAGTCTCGGCAAATTATAATATTTCTTATACGGTTGTCAGACCTTGAGGCCGCATTTGTCTTCGAGCAACCTTTGAAGCAGTCTGTCAGATTGCCTTGCAGATTTATGGAGCCGTGGAAGACAATTCGGACGACTAAGATACACGTCATCTGCATTCAAATACGCGGGATGAAATTCCAGGTGTGGGCCCATCAGAAGAACTTTGCCACTGTCCCCGTTGGTGGTTGGCTCATCCGTGCGTGCGAATATGATTGCCGCCGAGCCCTTGTAGGCTGGCTGTATTTGTTCAGAGTCTGCATGAAAATGTCATGACAGAAACGAATTGGCTTGCGCATATGCTTATCGCTGCAATATCATGAAACCTGGAGCGACCAGATGGTGTCATGATTTGACTCCCAATACAAGCATCTAGTCAGGCAGAAAGTGCGGTTTCTTTTCGACATTGTTATAGACAACGGAACGTGCGCATTACAAATAATGTCTAAATTATCGTTCGCATTTGACCAAATGCCTCTCGTGTTTGCTCGTATGTGGGCAGTCCAAACGCACAATTCGCGAGTGGCAGTGAGGCTATATCAACAAAACTATATCCACGTAGTTATTGTACTTCCTAACAGTGTCAAGAAACATAAAATCGTACCGTAATGTGCCAGGACCTCGTAGCTTTTAGGGATACTGCGATTGAGATTGGTTCGGTCTGTATCCTCATCACCTGCGTCGGAGGACGATGCAAACAGAAAGGCACCTCCACCGTTCACGTACACAAACGCACTGGAATAGTTACGAACGATAGGAGACGCCAGTGTGAATAAAAATCGATCTTACCTAATCTACGGGTCAATGGATCTATTTGTTGACGACAAATAATATTCTTTTGAACAGGCTAAATCATGTGCTAGTGTTCATTAGAATGATGTCATAAGCTCGCACTCGTCGAACTGATAGCTCGATACCAATCACCTCAAGCATGGAAATGCCCAATACAATAAAATACGATCGCATACCTCTGGTCGCTTTCTGGCGTATTATCTCTCGCACCTTTCTCATCGCGTTCGCCATCGCCCTCAGTCCACGTGATCTTGACGGCCCTTGCTCCCTTCTCGCTAGAATAGTCATACTCACCTACCACCGGACCGACACAGTCTCCGGTGAAGAACTTCAAAGGTCGATTCCCAACCACTTCTAACGCACCCCCTTCATCAAACAAGACTCGTCCACAGGCCATGTAAGCTCCGGCACAAACCCCGATATACACACCGCCGGCGTGCACATAGGATCTAATTATTTCGATACCGTCCGGTTTCGCTTTACCATCAGAAACTTCAGCGTCGCATTGCGTAGCGCTGAGCTCGCGCAAATAACCCAAGTCAGCACCACCTCCGATGACTAGCGCTGCAGCATCGTCCCTCCACGCACCTAAGCATAATTCTTCTGGAGATATTGATTTGATACTGTATTCAGTTGTATCACAGACGCGCGCAAAAGTGCGCATCAGCAGCTCGACCCCAAGTTTAGAAGTGGAATCCGACGAATATATATACACTGTTTCGAGCGGTATTGGTCGTACGGATGCAAAGCTGCTATCTACCAGGACTACTTTACGTAAGCAGAGTCTCTGCTGATTTGTCGCCGATTTTACCTCAGAGCGTGCACGATAGTTAATAGTCTTCGACTCGCAGTCCTCGCCTCCGCAATTTTCATTGCATCCTTCCACTTTAAGTTGTCCTGTAACTGAATCAATACCTCTCGAAATACCTTCGCGTTCCATGCCATTCTGAAACCTCACCCTGATTTTTCTGCCCACAAGCAAGTCAAACGAGCTGTAGTGCAAAGCAATAACATCGTGCAATCGTAATGTCCATAGGGGCTCAAATTCGTTACATAGTTCTGCAAGAAATATTTCTCTGCTTACGTCATTCTCCCTGGTCGGGAGTATATATCCCAAGCCGGTTGCCAAATTAGTCGTATTAAGCATGTTCTCCACTATCTCGTTGCAGCCATATGCGAAAGGCATACTTTGGATCAGATTAACTCCTATGCCAACGTAAAATACCACCGAGTCCCCATCTTCCTTGTCACGCTTTGTATTGCCACAATCAGCTTCTACTAAGATACCACAGATCTTCTTCCCACTAACCCATATGTCATTTGGCCACTTAATTAGAGCGTTGGCGCCCATTTTCCGCAGTACCGCAACCACTGCAGCAGCTGCAGCAAATTGTAAAGAGCACAGATCGACCTCCGAGAATACAGCATCTGCTTATAGAACGAGGTGTGAAAGCAGAATGTTGTCATCAAATCCAAAATACAACCCCCCGAAAGAACGACGAAATACTCTTTCTCAAAAAAGAGTGGTGAGGAAGAAAATAGGCTTGAAAGTAGTCTCACCATGAATGACTAGTTCTTAGGCCTCCTGTGCTTACAAATGAAGCATGAACTTGAAAAACAAAATATATCAGAAGCCAACTGCCATAGCAATGCGCACAGTGGAAATCGGATGATAAGACCATCGTCAGTATGCTGCATGCGCTCTAGTTAAGCTCATACAACGATTACCTTGGACGGATTTCTTGATGATAAGAGTCGTGTAAAGATTTCCTTCGATAGAAGATCGCCACTGCTTTCCATTCCGCCCACGTCCGCTGGACATGGTATCAGCAACGCAAAGGTGGCCATGACATCTTCCGCCAGACATAGATCCACTTGCGACATCTTTCGCCATCTCCATAGTAGACGTGCTGCAGCGTGCACTTGTTAGTTTACGCCCGAGTTGTTCTGTGCGTAGCTGTGCAGTGTGGTATCGGTATTTACGTCGAGATTCTACACATAAATGAATAGTTTAGTAACATGAAATAGCAAGCAACAACGACAGAATATGTGTGCTTTTGAAAAAAGCGGTTTGGAAATGGGCTCATGCATACCGTCGTCAAAAATAGGGATTTGTTGAAGGTACTCGGGGCAAGATCTACGGAAGGCTGTGCATCGTGGGCTACAAACCTCTGATCAGTCGTCGTTTTAGGGGTTGCATATGTTTGTTTTGTGCCATCAATCACAAATTTGGGAAGATTGTTCTTCATCTCGTTCTCGCCCGTGTGATGTATGTGTGTTACAACGCCGGTCTTGTCCGCCAGAATCCGAACCGTTGTCTTCACGAGCTCTGTTTGATACAGCACCTGACCTATAGCTACATGATCGCCTATGGCTACAGGCCGGGTCCGATCCGACCCAGCGACCGAGGTGATGGGTGTATGCTCGCCAGTACCACTTAAATCTCCTATGAGTGATATGGGTGCAGGGAGTGCCTCACCACTGTCCTCGAGAGCTGACAGATACCCTTTCGAAGTGAAGGCGATTTGCCCAAAAAAGCTCCCATTGATTCGAAATTCACGCGCTATATCTTTTGTCGATGTATCTGAGTACAGGTGTGTAAAGAAAGGGGTGATATGTAGAACACGTATTCGAACCTTTACATCTTAGAAGCGCTTATTGCTTCCTCAACCGGCCGGCACAACGATTTTATCTTGAATGATAAGTTACTACTTCTACATAACCAGTTTGTACAAGAGGTACAAAAGGTTCCTTAATGTAACCGAACCACGTGATAGAGAAAATTTACCTGTAGCTTCAATAATTTTATTGCCGCCCCAGACCGCTTCATCGGAGTAGACATGCATCAATGCGTGAGATTTACGTAGGATGACCTCAAGATCTTGTATTCTGTTCTTGGAGAAAGCCATAAGCATTTCATATGAAAGCCTATATGTTCATGGAATTGAAAACGAAATTTGATGAATAAAAGTTTTTGTGGTGTGTGATGAACTTCACTGCTGTGCACGTGGTTGGCAGTATTGACATTCACCAAAAACTACTTAAACGACACCACTTTGCAACACGCTGATCGGAAAAGCTGTCTTACCCGTTTTTCTCTTTTGCCTTGCTAGATATTGTCTGCGACAAAAGATAAGCATCATCCAATCCCGAATTCAATCCCTGACCCAGAAAAGGAGGCATAGCATGTGCCGCGTCTCCTACTAAGATGACCCCATTTTGCGCAATGCTTTCGCATACAACAGTGTGCAATGACCCGAATTGTGTGCTTTCAATCAATCCCATCGGCCCGATCGAGAGGTCTGCTAGTTCAGGCGCGCATGTTATCATGTCCTAAATGTGCGTGTTCAGCAAAGTATCAGTATGATTGCAGTCATTGCTTTAATCGTGCAAAAGCTGTAAATTGCAAATACAAAGCGGACCACTCCATACCAAAAAAAAAAGTGTAAAAAAAAGTCACAAAATCAAGAGAAAAAAACTAACCTGGTTCAATGTAGAGGCCGAGACTGTTTCAAGGTACGAGAGTGGCGCGTACACACCTATGTGTGTCTCAGTTCGTTCCTTAACCGGTAGCAGCATCAACAAGATCCCCTTTACACCGCACCAAATTTGCAGATGATTTCGATAGGTGCTTCCAGCTTGAAGTTTGCCGGCTAAGACTACCTCCCTATACCCAACATCGTGCGTATAAACAACAGACGGTCTTGTACCTGTCCGGCGACCACAAATATCCTCTTTATCTACTTTACTGCACTTTCCGGTTTCGTTGCTGACATTGTTTGCTGATCTCGTCGTGTTCAAATTGGGATAGCCTCCATTGTCTATCGTGACATACTGATGCGTCTGAGCATACTTGGAGGCTTGAGTGTTCCGTAAGTGTTTGGTACCCCATAGGCACCCGCGGACTCGTGAATGCACTCCATCTGCTCCTACCAACAAAGTGATTCCTTCTACTACGCGTGTGGCAGAGTAAGATTTCGTGGGTGTGGCTGTTGACTCACTTACTTCAAATATTGCGGACATGGTTCGATGCCTAGGCTGTGGGTGTGAATCGCTTGCAGAAGAATGCACATCGTTAGCCGCAAACGCCGCGTCCTCTTGCGCGCATATAAATTTAGATCCGTACACAATATCAATGCCTTTCATCTCCACACGTCGACGTAATATACACACCAACAGATCTCTGGAGATACTGTACAGCACTCTATGACCCACCGCGCAATCGCCATCCGGGTCACACTTATTATCGGTATCTCCTTTAGCACATCCACTGCTCTGGTGAGGTTCAGTGACACCAGGCGTATCATACGGGAATACGTTCACTCCACCGTGCTGAGTGTGAACAGCCACACCAACGACAACGGTACTTTGTCTTATGACCTCGTCGGCTACACCTACGTACCGCAGGGCCCGAAGTCCTCGCTCACTGCAATTGACCAGACATGTTGGTAATACGTGAAACAGAATGTCAGCTAGTCATAAATGGTGACTAATACGTAAGTATGCAACTCTTCATAGCCTCATGTAGTAAACCATTCTAGGTACAGATCCTTCCAACCAAAGCAATTTATGAAGTTAGCTGGCCAACTCCAAATATAGCCAGTTAGTATACAACTTGTTAACATTTTGTCATAGCTCTATTCCGCGTTAGTTATTCTACAGCCACTACGACTTCTGACATAGTGCACAACGACAACTGAAAGTCACATATTTGCCCTAAGTTTCCAGTGCGCGGCATTGTCGCTATTTCGTAAGCACATTGTGACAGGTTTCTGGATTTACGCAGATAGCCGTCCCTTTTTCCTAACAGTTCTAGAGCGGCGATAGAAGATACACCAATATTATGCATATATGCTCGAAGAATTGTTAGTTACGATATGAAAGTCTAATCCCCTAGTATTTAAATACAAGTGATAAGACGGCCAAGTGTAATCATATAAACCGACAGTGATCTCGCGTCCGATCTTTAATTCAAGACTGACGAAATAGATTAGCACAATTTACAGTCTACAAGCGGTGCACAAGCCACACAGACAATGCACAGAACACATAACGAGCTGGCAATCGCAAGTCTCTTACAGCAATACATATACCAGATCGTGACGTTCAAATTATAGCCTGTTCGTCGTGCTTTTGGATTAGAAGCTGCTTTTTCGTGAACCTCGATCGACACGGGTGTGCTTTTGGAGTCTTCAAGTGACTGTTGCAGCGATAGCGCAGTGCATAGGCCCACTGGCCCACTACCGACAATAACCACTGTCATCTTGATACTGTGTATGGCTTAACTCAAATATGCTTACAGATTTATAATACATGTCCGTATAGCGTATAAAACGAGAGGGTACACACGTTACACGCCCAAATATAATTTCTATTCATATACATATGTATATATAAAATGTAATAAAAGCACGAGCATCCTAGTTCCTCCGCCTTCCACCTCATCTTCTTGCGACTTGTGTTTTTGGTGTGTAAAATAGGAAATTCTGATGATAGACTGTGATGTCAAACATGCTTGACACATTATTATGACACCTTGTGAAAAATATCAACTTGGACCCCTCCCGGCCTCCCCTGTTGTGAAACGAGGGTATGTATAAAATATAAATGCGTACATGAGACAATGGAACACGTACATGTGTGTGATAAAAAAAAATACACATTCAACGTGCGAAAGAATTTGAAAGCGTCTGACGCGACCCTATACAGTATACAGCACATAAGCGGCACAAGCTCTAGTTATTGGACATAGAACAGCACGGACTTCACAGTGTCCTCCCCACTCTATTTTTAAATATTACATCATGCTCATTCACTGCTACTTCATAGGCATGGCACCTTGTCGATTGGCAAACACCCAATACAGATATAGATATCGCATGTGTACACTGCAGCTCTTCTCCCTGATGAGCAGTGTTATGTGCTAGAAATTGAAGCACTCTAGTTATATTTATAATTTATTAAACTAAATACTTATTTACAAATCGTTTGCGTGTAACTTAGGTCCTTTCACCTCATGCCACAGATGGACTCGCAGGGGGTGTTCGCACTCCCTAGCAGAGATTCGATTTATTGTCTATCGCGACCCTTGCGTCCCTGTTTCTTCTTCTCGTTCCTATTCTTATTCTTCACATTCGCATCGGAGTAGTAGTTGCTGGCCTTCTTCTTCGTGGTCGTAACTCGTTTAGCCTTATTAGCAACAGCCGAAACTTCATCATCGGTTTTTGAGACAGTGAACTTATTTTTCTTCGCAGTTTTGCTTTTGTCGGCTATCTTTGTTGCAGCGTTCGCCCCATCCGCCACCACCACTTCGTCGATGGCTAATTTTCGTTTTCTGAACAAAGCAACAATGATGTGATTTAGAATAGCTCTTACAGTAACAAATAAGTACGTGTCTACCAAATAGTCATTTTAGATGCGTATCGTTTCGGGCCCGTCTCTCAGATTTGAACAGCCACACATCTTTCAACAAACTACACAATACACTCACGGTATTTTTTAGCATTGACAGAGGGAATCTACATCATAACAATCCATCCATAGACATGGAAGATACCTAACCCACACAGGATTTTCGTAAGTTAAGCATACAGCAGATTCGGCTAGAATGTACACAACAAAATGATATTAGCCATTCCCACAGAGTTGCGCACGCACGATAGAGGCACAACACTCACCTTGATGCAGTAGGTTCTTCTATAGCCTCAACTTCATCGGCGGCTTCCAGAGCCATAACCTTGGCTCTCATGATATCGCCTTCCACAACATCGTTATCAGTGATTGCCGCGGCTTCAGTAGTAGTGAACACGTCGACCTGCAAAGTTTAATCAAGAACCGTGAGTTGGAAAATCTGGGTAAGCTACGCATGCACAAGCGCTCTATACGATACGGCACAGATGTTCAAGTATGTGAACGTCTTGCTTTGATTTCATTACGCCCTACAGTTTAGCAGCTGCGGCACAATAAAATTCATAATTGCGTGTCTGCTCACCCCGCATGACTGTTCATTTAGCAAGACTACATACCCTTCACTAAACATAACCATTGCAGTGCAACCATGCATTGCTAATTCACTAAACGTTCAAGTATGAGGTTGCAATAGAGATGACGAAAACACACAGACATGTGATAACGTTATGGAAAATGTACATAAACTCCGATATGGCCCACTCAGCACAACTGACGAATTTCACTCGATATTTTGTGCATATGCCATTTGAACCACGTCATACACTTGCAAAAGCTCAATTTGCTATTGTACACACACTCGAGCAAACTTTGTATGTATGCTCACCTCTTCGCCAACAGCATCAGCGAAGACATCATCCCAGTCCACATCCTCAGCATCATCATCAACTGCGTTCATGTCGATTGCCTTGGTACCATCCTTGAATGGCACTTCCACTTTCTCAATACCATTCTCTTCTGATTCAGACTCGTCTCCGGTTACGGGCTTGACCTCAACCTCCTGTAGCTTTTCCAGCTTCTGCTTAACGCTTAGGTAGTCTGTGGCGGCCTTTTTCTTGCTCTTGACCTTCCCTGTGCGTGCCTCCTCGGCCGCTTCTGCCGCCCGTACCATAGACTCAGTAGGTGGCTCAAAATGCGGCAAACGTCCTCGCTGCCAGTCGTGTAACACATTCTTGGCCACCGCTCGTAGATCGGGCTCGCCTCCGGGTAACAGACGTCCACGCTTCTTGGCCATCTGCTCCAGAAAATCCTCAGCGTGCTCCCAGGTGTCCACGCCATATGTCCGTTTGAGGTGATCTTTTTTAACACGACCGAGAACTTCTTGGATCGAATCGTCGGGATTCGTGATTTTTTCAATGCGCACCACACCCTTGAGGATGATGTCCGTCTCGGAATCGTTCGACGGATACACAACTCCGGGGCAATCGATGAGGTAGATTTTGCGGAACAAGGTGATATACTGCCAAACTTTGGTTTCTCCAGGGATGGGTGCAACTTTACACACTCGCTGCTTCTTCAAAGTGTTTATAATGGAACTTTTGCCCACATTGGGGTACCCGATGAACCCTACTGAGATCTGCTTTTTTTCTTTGTGGAACTTGCCAAATTGTCTCAACAATTGGATCAATGCTCCCTTTCCGAACGGATTAGTCACACTCGCATGAAAAGCAAGTGTTGGGTACTCAGCGGAAAGCACCTTGACCCATTTCTGCGTTACCGCGGGAGGTACAAGATCACACTTGTTCAAAATAAAGACAAGCTGTTTGTGCGGTTTCTCCTTCTTCAAGAACTTCTCAATATGCTTTGTTCGTGTACCTAGCGGATTACGCGCATCCAGTACCTGCACAACAATATCTGAAGAGTCGATGACTTTGAACAACTCGCCCCAAATACGCTTAGATTGACCTTTGGTGAAGATAGTATCCATAATCTCCTCTTTCACACCCTTATTATCAACGACTACGTTGCTATCCTTAGTCACTTCGTAATTGCCTTCTTTCTCCTCTACTCCTTTTACAAGCTCATCTAAGCAGCCAGTAGCGAGTTTAGGGCGTTTTCGCTGTGCATAATTAAGGAACAGAGAGAATGTAAAATATCAATTTCAAGCTTTCACAAACGGCCTTCGATCACAAACGGCTTTCGATCATGTAGTCCCCGTAATCGAAACTTTGATTTACATTTTCTTCGCACACAAGGTATCGACGATTAAAGATTGGTACAGATGGAAATATCGCCGAACTTCTTATTTACTCTACCTGTGCTTTCTTTCCGAAGGTGGCATCGAACGTCTCTGTGTCCAACAGATGTGCACGTGCTTGCTTGGTAGTTTCAGTGAGCAGTGACATTGGTAGCTTGCTTTGTTTGAGCAGCATCTGATAAGGATCATTCACTTTTTCAGCCATTGCCTCTCTGAAAGCCTCCAATTGCTTTGGACCTACAACTCGCGTATTGCCGAACCATCTTCTGTCAGGCTGTACACGGACTTGAGTTCCACTGCAGAAAACAATGGTAAGAAGTAAGCAAGTTAGGAAGAGAGCATGCATTGTCCGTTTTTAATTGCAAAGTATCAACCTTCTGAATCAACAGCACATATTTGCAACCAAAGAGGCAGACGAATCTCTCCCTTCTGTCCCTAAATATTTGTAAGTCGTGACTTTTCGTTTCAATAAAACACAAAACGAACGATCGTGCTCAAGACGTTCCTCAACAACTCTTTAAGTGTGCCATGAGTTAGTAGCGGGATATGGGGGGATGAAATTGTTCAGTTCTTTACTACAACTTCTGAGTCCGACAACTTTGACCGCAACACAACACCGCCCAATCTGACATCCATATCCAGTTTCATTAATAGGCAACCAATTGAACAAACACAAAATGAAATTCGATGATAGAAAAATGCTGCAACAGTAATTGTTCAGATCGATTTCTTCAACAAACACACCTTGGCAATGCCGACTGGAATGGAGCGGGAGTTGTTATGCGTCCTTTGGTGTCTCGGATGGCTTTGCCGCCAGACTTGTACATTTTCAAGCGGTTGATAGTTGCCTTATCACGTCTGTTTTGTCCTCCTGCACCGCCCTCATTCTGCTCAAATAAAACATGTCGGCAAAGTTAAAATATTTTTTGAAAACCTGCTGGTGCGATCACAAGATCAATTCGAAGGATAGCAGCTATGACATCAACAGTAAGTAGTCTAGCGGTGGTCATCAGTGCAAAATCTACCTATACGAGTAATTCCGTCTAAAAATGCATATATATATTCACATATACATACATACACACACACACACATACATACATATATAATATATATACATACATATACATAAATATATACGAATACACATACC
>LUCW03001014.1:25000-45000 GCA_001586965.3 Sphaeroforma sirkka | reverse complement strand
ATAGGGCTATGCTACAAGGATCAATCCTACTGCTCATGAGCAAGGATAATGATCCGGTAGGTGTTTTAGAAACCCTAAACCATAGGCGTGTAAGGCTTCGTTGTCATTATAGTATTCGATGTCATGTGTGTATGATGGTTGCGTGCGATTTAAAACGGTTCACGGACAGATCACATATTGACAGTGCAGGACAGCCTTGTTTAATGCGAATACGTTAGCGCGTGATATCAGAATGGTCCGTATATCCTAACCTCCAGTGAACCATTTTGATGGCTACCGGTCCTGTGCGAACGGGACTGAGGTGCAGATGTATTGGTTGACTTTGTTTGTGACTGACCTTACCTCTGCTCCCCGTGTAGGTCATAACCAGTAGTATCTCTGGCTTTCTGGTGCTGTTCACCTCCTCCGCTACAACCACACAGTTTTTCCTGCTGGGCACGTTGAATATGCCCTATGCCCTGTTTTTGGGTGGCTTGTGCATGGCCGCGGCACTACTTGGTAGGTGTGATGTGGTGTGTGCCTGTCTGCACGCGTGTTGCATTGGGTTTTGGGGTTTTAGATTTTAGGGTTAGTCGTGGTTGCCCTTGGTGTGACTGTGAGTGATGATAGCTGCATGTTTGTTCCCAGTGAGCATCGCTCTGTGATATATGTGTCAACGCTACGTGTAAGCGTGTTGCGTGTGCTTACTCTTGTCTCTAGTGCCTCCCCTTCATTTCTTCTTTGTATTCCGTGCGATCCGCCTCCCATATGGTATTCCACACACACACACACCATTGCACCACAGATGACCGCCCACCTTCCTACGAGAAGCTTTACGCACGTATCACATGGTACATCCATATTGGTTCAGTTATATGTCGTTGGCTAGGGTGACTCTCAGTGGCGTCTTGTGTGTGTGGATATACCTATCACATAGTACATCCATTATGGTTCAGTTATATGTCGTTGGCTTGCATGACTCTCTGAGGCGTGTTGTATGCGTGGATATACCTATCACATAGTACATCCATGTTGGTTCAGTCGTATGTTGTTGGCTTGGGTGATTCTCTGAGGCGTGTTGTATGCGTGGATATACCTATCACAATGCACATCCATGTTGGTTCAGTGATATGTCGTTGGCTGGGGTGATTCTCTGAGGCGCATTTTATGCGTGGATATACCTATCACATGGTACATCCATGTTGGTTCAGTTATATGTTGCTGGCTTGGGTGACTCTCTGAGGCGTGCTGGATGTGTGGATATTGGAGACGGTGGCTGCTCAGAGTTTTGCGTGTGTTGTATACAAGTCCACACCATAGACTATTAGCGTTAGAAGCACTTCAGAGTACCTTAAAGTGTAGAGTGTAAGCCCATAACAACTCTAACTGCTTAGTCCACTTTTATGAGGTTATGTGACGTTAGAAGTACTTCAGGGTACCTTAGAGTGTAGTGTGTAAGCCCATAATAACCATATGGCGACCTGCGAATGCTATCATCCCGTGAAGTCCCAGTTTCGCAATGCGACACGTTATACGTTTAATGTGAATTCAAGTGGACATGACGACCTTTGCATCCATCCATTCCGTTAACGGGCTCAGCCATAACCCAACACACAATACGTTTTGCCTCTTTTACGACACAGCTCGGCTGGGGATTAAACCAATCATGGACAGAACAGGGCGGAAGTCGTTCATTCTGTTGGCCCTCACAGCCGTTATAGCCATCAGCGGTGTACTGACTTTGGTGCAGGGGTTCAGGCAATGGACGGCCGTGGAGGAGGCCCATTTAAAGCCCCCTTTCCAATGGTCTGATCTGTGCAAGGGCGGGCATTAATATAAAGTACTGCTAGCGCTAGTTAGTTGATATATAATGCAAGGTAAAGACCTAACAAGGGTTTTAATAAAACGCAACTAAGACATTCGCTGTAGCATGTGTGCGCAGTCTGTCTGTACTCTGCCACGTGGAGTGCGGAATGCATGCATGATCACGTGGGCATGAGAATTACAGTTTATTACGGATCATATTTTGATGATGTTCTGTGTGTGCTGTACGATTGACATGAATATAAAAGATATAATGTGATTGGTGTGAACTAGCATCATATCCTCTTGTGGGGCTTAAGAAGGTCCGTAGTATTATGTGTGAGACGCCCCCGTCTGTATGTTGCGCAGTATATTCGACACTTATTTGGTCAAGTCTATGAGTAGATAGGCGATTCTTTCTATCAATAGAATAGCACGCAGAAGAATGAGATGGTCTCTACTTCGGTTCCATAGTTCGGGTTTGTTCATTAAGCTCAAGAATCTCTACTCACACAGATACTCCTGTCAAAGCAAGTATGAACTCAGAAATTCTAGATTACTACTCTCTTAGATAGCGTGTTCTCGGAGGATAATCGCGGTCTTATTGTAGAGACGGCTTCAACTCACCTCCTCTATCTAGTCATTCGTTTGTGCACGGTCTATAAGAAAAGAATATGATGTAAATACTCCCCATTCAGTGTGCATGCAACATAGCCTTATATATGTAGCTCATGAGAGAATCTGACTTGTATATACAGCCTGACATACGGTTTATAAGCGAATTCTCATTTTATATAGCCTAGTCTGCGGTATAGTATACTAGACAATTTTCATTGTATATAACATTTAATCATTATATCTAGATTATGAGAGGTTCTCCATATAGTTTTTGACATGTTCTCAAATGTATATAGCATAAACATATATTATGTGTACGTGGGGATTTGTATTGTATAAACCATTTTCTTTTGTATAGTTTATGAGATGTTTTTATCATACGTAGCGTCGCCTTATATGTGGCTTATGAGAGTTCTCCATATAGGTTATATCATAGACATGTACTGATTATGATAAATTTTTCATTTAATATACCATTTTCATTTGTATAGTTTATTAGGTTTTTTTCATCATACTTAGCGTGGCCTTAAATGTAGTTCATGAGAGTTCTCCATATAGTTTATGAGATATAGTTGTGGGAGTTCTCCATATAGTCTATGAGATGTTTTTATTTACTTATAACATGGATTTATACCAATGTTTATGAGAGGTTTGTCAGTATATGTCCCATTTCTTATCGTATAGTTAACGAGAGATTTTTCGTCATACATAGCCTAGCCATATATATCGTATATAACAGGTTCTCCATATTGTTTATGAGAGATTCTGTATTATATACAAGACAACTTGATATATATATATATATATATATATATATATATATATATATATATATATATATATATATATATATATATATACACATACACATACGCATATATATATATATACATATAGACACACACACACACACAAGCACACACAACACACACACACGCGCACACGTATGTATAATATATATGTATGTAATATATATATATATATAATATATATATATATACATATGTATATATAATATGTATAATATATATAATATATGTAATATATATAATATAATATGTATATAATATATATGTAATAATATAATAATATATATGGGGCTATATATAATATATATATATATATATATATACCATAATATACATATATATATATATATATATATATATAATAACATATATATATATATATATATAATATATATATATATGCATATATATGTATATATAATATATATATGGTTAATACGATATATATATATATATATATATATATATATATGTATATATATATATATATATATAATATATATATATATGTATGTATATATATATTTATATATATATATATATATAAAATATATAGATTCCCATGTATACATATATATGCTGATGAGCAGGTTGTATCATATATACAACATCGACTATCATGTAGTGTATGAAGGGTTCTTCTTCATATTTAACATAGTCCGATATACAGCTTATGAGAGGTTCTGCAGTATACTTCGTAGTCCAATATATTGCTGATGACAGGCTCGCACTATATATTCATCAGAGGCGAATATGTAGTTTATGAGGGCGTTTTCATAATATATTACAGTCATATATGCAATTTACGAAACAATTTGCATTATATGTAACAGAAAAATTGGTCGTTTATGAGTGGTTCAGCATTATATACACCAATATATACAACATAGCATAAAATACGTTATATACAACATAGCATAATATACAATGTTATATACATAATAGTATTTTATACAAAGGTATATACAACATGGCATAATATACAACATTATATACAACATAGTAACATATATTGTTTATGAGAAGTTGTGCAATATATACAACAGTGTACTATACAACGGTATATACAACATAGCATAATATATAACGTTATGTACAACATAGCATAATGTATAACGTTATGTACAACATGGCCTAATATATAACTTTATGTACAACATAGCATAATATAGAGTTTATGAGAGGTTATGCAGTGTATTTAACACAGCATAACAACGTAATATACAACATAGTGTTATATACAACGTTAATATACAACATAGAACAATATTAGCTTACGAGAGGTTATACAGTATGTATGATACAAGCATAATATACAACTTAAAAGGTTCTGCACTAGCAAAACAAAGCATAATATATAGCGCATGATACATTCTGCATGATATACTACGTGCTCTATTATATAGTTTACGATAAATTATGTAATATAATTGACATGGCCGACTATATTTTTTAGGAGTGGTTCTGTATTATGTATATAACATAGTCTGACATACAGCTTAGGTTTGACAATATATATAACAAAATATAGTTTGTGAAGGGTTCTTTAGCATATACATCAGTCAAACATGTAGTTTATAAGAGGTTTTGTACTATATAAAAGATGAAATATTTTGTAAATTATAGACTTGTTGTACACTTAGTGTCTACATTTTATACAACATAACAGAGTATATAGTTTATGAAGTTTTGCATTATATATAACAAAGCCTACTATATACCGCAGTCATATAATACAAAGCCGATTATTTGTATATATTATGAGAACTTCCGCATGTATCCAACGTCGACTAATATGCAGCTTAAATATTCAATTTGCATTGTATACAAAATACATAACTTGTTAGGCTACATATTCATGTGTGGTTCTCTGTAAAGAAGTCATGAATGCATAATATTTACAACTAAACCCTTTTGTAAATTCGACCCAATCGGAAGTCACTATTTAGACTGCGAGTAAAAATCACCGAGTAGCACAACTTCACAAGACTCCAAGAGTCACAAGTAATATAAAAAAATCATACCACACAAAAATAAAAAATGGATTGAATGTGGTACTTACGGCATACCAGAACTCCGGAAACTTGAAACTCGAAAACTTAATAAGTGATCGGTACGTTCATGTGTACATACTGCATACTGCTGTGTACAAATACGTAAAATAAATAAAATGTGAATACGACGATAGTGTATGTATATACATAGGTGCTATTTTATTACACATATATACGCATGTGGTTCGATTTATCATTACAGTTACCTGAGAGTTAGGGGGTGTGCAACAACATGACCATGACAAATGCGAGGCGTGTAAGTGTCAAGGTATGGGCGCCCATCGCTATACTGTTCATAATCATAGCCACCAGCAAAATAACAACTGCCGTGAACACTAGGTGGTACACATCGTGCGTAGACAATATAGAAATCTTCACAGATCACAGTGCGGAGAACGCGTCTAAATCTCCTGAGGACAATGTAGGAAAAAATACAGCTGCTACAGCACCTGGTGTAATTGTTTCGGACTCTGAATCTACGAAACAGCAAGCTGCCCAGAGTGACGGATTGATGTCCAAACCGAACGGGTGCGTGTTCGACAAGTGCGAGCATGACGCATTTGTATACATGCTTGTACCATTCCGGAATAGGGGACAGAATCTGAAGCGATTAGCATTTACCTTAACTACTGATGCAGTACAGGCCAGATGGTCTTCATTAGACTGCATATGTCTCGCGATCGGTAACTATGACGACGAGGTCACAGGTATGAGTGCATCGGAGGCGTTGCTTGAGTGGAAAGGATCGCAGAACGTTGTATCCTTATCTGGTAATTTCTCACGTGCGGGCTCATTACAAAGCCTTCTCGCAGACGAGAACAAACTAATCACCACAGCAGAAGAAGAGAGTTTGCTGTTCATAGTGGATACGGATATGGCCATGTTTCCAGGCTTCCTAGACGATTTGGTCACGAGCACCAAACCCAGGTTAGGATATGTGCCCATTTGTTACAGTGTGAATGACAGTAAGAACTGGAGAGAGGGTGTGTGGCGTGATGGTGGTGCTGGTATGTTCGCTGCGTATGCGAGTGATCTAAGGCGAGTGCTGAACAACAAATTCCCGGGCGCCAACAAGCTGACACACGGGGAGGAAGACTGGATGATCCAGCACGAACTGAGGCACAATAGTGTGGATTACCTCAACACTACCAGGCACTGCAGTCCTGGGTTGTGGCACCTGCCACACCCGCATGTAACTGACTGGACTGCGACTGTGGATGGTATGTCGGGGGGTCCTACAGTCGAAGGCAATGGTCCGTACTCAGATGAAGCCGTAGCTGAGTTAGTGGCTCAGATATACGTGGAGAAGGTCTTTTTCAATCTGCCCTTGAGTGCGCCATGCAGGAGACTGGCCAGTCAGGGGACCAACTGGTTGGGCAAGTATGTACAGCCTAGGAAAAACCATAACCGGAGAAGTAGGAGGTAGCAACCACAGGTAGCTTTTCATACGACAGTATATATAAATTGGTCTATATCAGATCCACTATTTAAATTACGATTGTGCAGCGCGTGTTTTAAGTGACAGGTCAATAGTGGAGATTAACCCTTAAAACACAATTTGACCTCCGCTTCGCACTAGTTGTAAATCAGCTGATGAAGGTTCCGCTGTTACCAAAAGTAAACAGATTTCTCAATCAACTATCAAGCACTTACTGCTCAGTAGCATAATTTTTCACGAATAGTTGCCAGTGACCCGAGGACAGTTATTTTGATGGAAAATGTAAATGTGAGAACTAAATTATACATCACTATTGACAAAAAACATTTATTATATGGAACACACACACACTCACTCACTCTCTCTCACACACACACACACATATATATATATATATATATATAGTATATATAATACACACACACACACACACACACACACACACACATAATATCATATATATGTATATATATATATATATTTATATATATTTATATATATATTATGTATATGTATATATATGATACATATATATATATACATACATATATGCGTATGTATGTGTGTGTATATTACATACATATATATATATGTATATATATATATAATATATATATATATATATATATATATTATATATATGTATGTTATATACATATACATATATGTATGTATATAATAATATATATATAATATGTATAATATATATATATGTATATATATATAATATATAATAATATATATATTAATATTATTATAGCAATATTATATAATAATATGTAATAATAACAATATATATGTATTATATATATATATGTATATGTAATATGTTACATATATATATATTGCCATTATATTATTATATATATAATATATATATATGTATACATGTATATATATATTATAATTATTGCAAAACTAAAGTTGCATTTTTTTATGCATATACATGTGCCATATATATAATATATATGTATATATATATATATATATATATGTATGTATGTATATATATATATATATGTATATGTATGTATGTATACATATGCAAATATATGAAGATAGTTATATAGATAGCTAGTTGGATATATATATATATATATATATATATATATATATATATATATATATATATATATATATATATATATATATATATATATAGAATGCCACCTAATATTGTCGATCGCCGATTTCCATAAGCATGTTTGCCACTACTATCCCGCAGAGTTGCAATCTGAATATCATTAAAACTATTCTGGATCATTTTTAATACCAAAATAAAAAATATATTTTTTAAATACACAAACAAATGTATGACCTTTTGTCAGATATGGAATACAAATATATACTTTAACATAACATGCCATACCTGTACACTGTGCAGTCTCACGACCATTACGACCCTCACAGTCACAGACGAGGACTCTGTACAGTTTGCTGAGAATCGCACAAAACTATATTCTCCTGTACCTGCGAGCCGTGAGTATTTTCCAGACAAAGCCCAAATTGGCAAACCTCAAAGACTATGATCGTTGTACTCCGTACGGCCTAAATTATGATAAACTCTTTAAAGGCTGTGGGCTACCCGTGTAACCGTGACATTGACTAATCCCGTTTTTCTTCTTGTGATCATTCTTATGCAGTAGAATGCGAATAGATATTCGATTATTTATATTTATATGGATGAATTAGCAGTCTATGGTAGCAGACGATGATTAAAAGGGATTAGGAAGCTATAGATTCTATGTCGGTGCTATAGGAATTCTACACGACTAGATCACGGACTGTGGTATTGAGCGCAAGCTGTACATTGAATCTACATTTATGTCTTATCAATATATCGGGAAGTATGGGAGCGAGAGCAAGCCAGTGCTTGGAAAGCGAGGTCTGGGACGGTCAGGGCTTATTCTGACAAGGTTAGTAGGAGGCTAGAGATTCCTTGTCGGGTGTTAAATATAGGAATTCTATACGGCCAGATTCTGGGCTGGATAGCGGGGTCGGAGACGGTCAGGGATCAATCTGACAAGGTAAATACATAGTGATTAGTGAGATCCCGTGGGTGTTGTGGATTGCGGAGGATCGACCAAGATCCATGGGTGGGACAGGACTGGGAACAGCCATAGGCAAGATTGCTATGGCGCAAAGAATCTGAAATCTGAATCTCACATCTCACATCTGACAATGATCTCATATCTCACATCTGACTCATCTCATCAAAAATAAATATATTCCCCAACTCCCCAACTCTCAGCTCAGGGACAGGTCCTCTATTCAATTACTTAATTTACTATGTGGCTAGTTTTAGTAGTCTGACTCTGTCACTCCGAAGTCCGAGGTCTGATGAATCTGAAGTGAGAAGTCTGAGCCCTGATGAGGGCCCGAGGGGACAGAGGCGCAACAGTCAACACTGCCAGCAAGAGTGCCAAACACTGCAACAGATAGACATTAGTCCTCAACACTCAACGAGTACAATTTTCAACAGACTCAACTCTCAAACTCAAGCATCATGATGAGTCATTGTGAGTGCGAGCCTCTATATAGTAAATACATATGTACTACTATTTACATACATAGAAAGTGTGTGTGAGAGAGAGAGGCGCGACTTCGCACGTCGCAACTCTATGTACTACAACTCTTATGTACTACTAGGTAGAGAGTGAAAACTATGCTGCAACCAGCATTTACACCAATAGTTAAGACTCTCGCGAGCGAGTAGAGTTGTCAGTTTTATTTTTGCTCGACTTTACGAGTTGTTGGGATTGGATCAAAACCAGTAATAAAGTTTAATACCTCTAATTTCATTCAGCTTCGGCTGATTTTCTGACATCAACCAATGATATCAGTGGTTGCTCGAATTAGAAGTGGTGCGTGACATTGAGTAGAACTTTAGAAGTCGGCATACATATTTATTACACATTATTTACCATGTATGTATTGAGAATTTACTATGTATGTATGATACAGAATTCAGTCATCAATATCATTTTACTTTAGATAGGCGTGTACATAGATATCGCGCGTATATATATACACGACATTACCTTGTCGATTTACATCGTATATATATACACGACATTACCTTGTCGATTTACATAATATCAAGTGCTCACTGCTCAGCAGGTGATCAAATTTAGTAGCGGAAGGTTGCTGCTGAAGAAATCTGACCCTTCTGAAAGGGGAGCTTTTGTTTCTGTATATATATATAGCCAGGCCGTGATAACTCACCATGTCGAGGGTCACGTACAGATTGTGGATACCACGGATTATCATAATTTCCACCTTACTTCTCATACTAGTGATAGTTAAGATCAATAAACCGAAAATTCAGAGTTATATGGAGCAGCACGAACGCAATAATAGTACAAACGACAAACACCATGAGAATGAGGGTGAATCTGCATCTGCCAAGCAACCTGTAGATAGCAGACAGGATACGCAGGATGTATTCGGTGCTTTTGTGGACGTCGTTGGTAGTGGTTATATGGCGTGGGTAGCGGAGGTAATGCATGATCCAAATTATAAACCCGAGGTGTCCAGAGCTAATCTAGATTCACAGGTTGATCACGTGATTGTGAATAAAATCACAGTTGCAAATGCGGATAAGGTTTCGTCGATAGACACTCAGACAGATTCGGATGAGAACTCTGGCAACACAGCGGGGGATATAGGCTTAGCAGATAGCACTGAGAAATTAGAATTAGTACGAGATGGTATAACGGTTGGTGACAACACTAGCACGCAAGACGAACTTACACAGATAGCGGTGACAACGAGGGATTCAAATGTGTGCAACTTTGACAAGTGCGAGCTTCACACGTACGTCTACATGGTGGTGCCATACAGAAACCGAGGGATGAATCTCAAGCGTCTGGCACATACGCTCGCAATCGATGCAGCACAATCGACGCTAACCAACATACACTGTGTGTGCATGGCTATTGCTGATTACGACGATGTGGTGGTGGGCATGACCGCAGCAGAGGCACTGTTAGAGTGGCGAGAAAAAGGCGGAAGTCACCATATACAGTCCCTTCCTGGCACCTTCTCGCGTGCTGGGGCCATGCAAGGTATTCTGCAAGACGACGCAAAGCTACTGACCACCAGCGAAGATGAGAGTTTGTTGTTTGTCGTGGACACAGATATGGCACTTTTCCCCGGATTCCTCGACGATCTGGTGCAGAGCACTAAGCTACATCTAGGGTACGTGCCTGTGTGCTATAGTGTCAACAATGCGAGCGACTGGAAGGATGGCCTGTGGCGGTCTGGGGGTGCGGGTATGTTTGCTGCGTATGCTGCTGACATACGGAGGGTGCTGGGCAACAAGTTCCCCGGGGCTGAAAAGAAGACCTACGGCGACGAGGACTGGATGATCCAGCATGCACTCAGACATTACAAACACACACATCTTAACACTACAAGACATTGTAACCCTTATCTGTGGCATTTGCCCCACCCTCATGTGATTGATTGGACGGCCACTGCCGATGGAATGTCTGAGCCTGACGGACCACCTAAAGTGGACAAATTCGGAGTGGGTCCTTATGTAGATGAGAACATAAACAAACTGGTAGACACTATATACAAGGAAGAGAGCTACAAGCATCTCAGCCTGAGCGCACGGTGCAAAACCCTGCAGAGAAAAGGCATCCATTGGTCCGGAAAATTCGTCAGGCCCGTTGCCGGCCGAAGGAGAGATGTAGCGGACACGTCTGAGTGGTCGGTGATTCATGAGGTGGTACTGGGCAGTGGGGACGGTCGGCAGTAGTCGATGTTCTGTGGTGAAATGACTGTGAGTGACTTCTTTGCATTGAATGTGGAGGTCACTTGAGGAAGTGGGTTTGTCCAGCCACCCGCTGACCGCTCTACAAAACTGACGATGAACATAGTGGGCCCGTGAGTGTAGGGGTGGTAGTACGTAGACTATTCCAAGTACTATATGGTAGCACCAACCGATACAACTTCAAACAGAAAGACAATCCCCGTGTATAATCACGCAAGGATGGGCGAATTGATACCACGAATAGTGCTATCCCAGATATATAGTAAAAACGAGACTGTTTCATACTGGGGCAGTTGCTTCCCGACTGGGAGAGTGGCGTGGGAGTATAGCGTACACAGGGCACTGGTACACACCCAGATGTCACTCGTTAGCACGATAGTAACGCACAGGACATCCATACGTAGCTCATGCACCGTAGGACGTGTATGCGTCGCGTGAGCACGCCAGATGTAGCGAGACAGGACATGCATGTATACGTGCGCGGCGTTGCCTGGTTACGCATGGCACGACCGTTCTGCGTGCGTATGCTCGAGTGTGGCAGACTTATGTCGACGTACAATCTGGTGTGCGTTAGCTGCATCGTTTTAAGAACCCTGAAACGTTGTCTGTCTACGCCATACATAGCCATGTAAGCAAGGCTATAGCCATGCTATCGCAAAGAACACACTCGACAACGATAGACTCAAGGGATTCTACGCAGACTATTGCGAGCCGACATATCCGCAGAGGGCAAGTAGACTGACAGATCTATTAAAGCGCAACTCTATTTTGTTCGTGTGATTTATAGTGTGCATCACTGACTGGGCTGGGAGATGTTTCAGGCTGTAGTGTTTGGATCTGCGTTCCCTTGTGACCGCAATGCACACGTATAATTCACATACCAAGCACACACAAGTATGGTTATGATTAACATACCAAGCACACGCAAGTATGATTTTAATTTACATACCAAGCACACGCAAGTATGGTTATACTAAACATACCAAGCACACGCAAGTATGATCATAATCCACATACCAAGCACACGCAAGTGTAGTTATAATTTACATACCAAGCACACTCAAGTATGGTTCTAATTTACATACTAAGCACACGCAAATATGGTTATAGTTTACGTACCAAGCACACGCAAATATGATTATAGTTAACATACCAGGAACATGGTACTCACAGCTTGCGTGTATACACACTCACCTTATACAACGCTCACAACACACAACTTGGTTCACAATCGAGAACACACAATACACGCAATTAGTGCAGCATAAACACAGTTAAGACACAATTCACACAATACGTGCAGCACACGCAACACACGATATATAAGCGTATAGTATACAACATACGCGAAATCACAACGGATTCTACACGAAGTACATATCGTCACACAAAATACAGACTCACACGCAGTAGAAGTAACGCAAACCGTATACATAAGATACATCTGCACACGCAACACACACGACATACAAGCGTATGTACTATACGCGAAACTGCAACAGATTCTACACGCAGTACACACCACACACGTATCACAGAGCACAGGCACACACTTAGTAGAAGTAGCGCAAACGATACATATAGGATACATCCAATACAAATATCAGCTTGTTAACTTTAAGCACGCGACATACATGGTACCTGATAGTTGCACACGCCTCCTGTACCTTCACTACACTCTATACTCATAAGATAAGCGACAAACCGATTGCACTCAACATACACACATTGTACACGAACTGTGCGCTTTTGATATTCACACAATCTGTTCAATACACACGAAGCACTCAACGCACAGGTTATAAGAAACATACGCGTGCTCCAAGAACAATCTCGATACACACTCGAAAACACAAATATGTGCACGGCACACATGGTACACGAAAAACACACATTGTACGTCACATGTGTGTAAAATACGGGACCTACGAACTACACACAATTCACACGAAATACACACAGCACACATAACACATAACACACACGAAACACGTACAGCACACACGGTACGCACAATACACACAAGACACATTGCACCTAACATGAGTATAATACATGCAACTCATAACACAGGATCCTGGGAACACACGACACACGCGAAACACGTACAGCACACACAACAACACACACGAAACACGCGCACAGCACACAATAACACACGAAATACGCGCACCACACACGACACACATAATACCTACAAGACACATTGCATTTAAAATGAGTATATCATACATGCAACTCATAACACAACCTACGAAACACACAACACAATAAACGAAAACACACACACACACAATACACACACACGAAACACGGACAACAGCACACAACACACGCACGAAACACGTACAGCACACACAACACACACGAAACACGTACAGCACACACAACACACGAAACACGTACGGCACACGGTACGCGCAATACGCACAAGACACATTGCACCTAACATGAGTATAATTCATGCAACTCACAACACAGAACCCACAGAACACACGCATCACACGACACACGCTAAACACGTACAGCACACACAACACACACGAAACACGCACAGCAACACACAACACACACGAAATACGCGCACCACACACGACACACGCAATACACACAAGACACATTGCATTTAAAATGAGTATAATACATGCAACTCATAACACAACCTACGAAACACACAACACACACGAAACACACACAGCACACACAACACACACGAAACACGAACAGCACACACAACACGCACGAAACACGTACAGCACACACAACACACACGAAACACGTACGGCACACACGGTACGCGCAATACGCACAAGACACATTGCACCTAACATGAGTATATTACATGCAACTCATAACACAGAACCTACAGAACACACGCAACACACGACACGACGCGCTAAACACGTACAGCACACACAACAACAAAACGAAAACACACGCACAGCACACACGACACACGCAATACACGCAAGGCACGCACTACACGTAGTGTGTGCATAATATATGCAGTTCACAAGACATACGCAACACAACACACACGAAACAAGCACAGCATATACGAAGATACACGCAAGGTACAGATTTTCAAGTCACACAACAACCAACACATGCGAGTGATATATGCAACAAACCACACTGTTGCACGCAGTTACATTCAGCGGCCGAGAAGTGTTTGAACTCTCCTTCAGTGGCTCATGTATACTCTGCACACTGGCGATAGCAATGGTTGTCATGGTTCCTTCATCACTGAGCGGAAAAATGTCACAGATAGACGTGCGTGTTTGCTAGGAGATGCACTGTTTGTAAGCCCATTGGTTCACACTCTCAGGATTGAACATAGTTAGAGCAGCAGATGGAAGGGCACGCAGATGCAAAACAAGGGATACTCACGGGCAGTAAAAAGACACACATTTGTGGGATTGAGATCGGTGCACTTTTCTGATGAAGACATTCGTGGTTTATATACCAATGTAGGCCAGTGCCCACACTTCGATTATAGTAGATGCACACTGTAGTGAGAAAAGCACACTGTTGTGACTTAAGTTCAACTAGCTAGCATGCGAGTGTGTATTGGATGTCACCCCCAAGCATAGCCTGTCCATAAAGCCGACCCAGGCGAAATATCTCAAGGTTGCGAAGGAAGCATCCCTACGTACAACTACAAATAGTGTGACTGTGTGGTACAATAAAGTAGGGGACTCTCCACGGGACATATAGCGTACACACCAAGCAAGCTAGCGGATACCCATGCACTGCAAGAACAGCAGAAGCGAAAAGGCAGTTGTACTGGGTATGGTCAATCGATTTGTGTATGATCACACCATCGCTATTGGTTTGTGGCTCATGCAGCCGATCATTTTATTGCACACTCTAGACCGACCCTGGTCTGGTTCCGTTGCAGGAGGTGTGAATTGCATACGTTTGTATCTAGATGGCAAATGTAAGGCAACGCGCACTTGCACGTATGATGTAGAAAGCAATTTGCATATGACGGGCGTGTAGGGTGTAATCCTTCGTATACACACACCGCACAGTCACATAAGATCGTAGTTGTTGACCCTCTTGAGGCCCTCGCTCGTGCCTTCTTTGGCTACAGCGCGTCCGTTGAGGTTCCATCCATCTCGCAGCATGGTATCGTTTAGAAACGGGTTGTAGTACTCGAACGCCTTCTTAAGTAAAGCGGGGTCCATAGGCCCCTTATCGTCTTTGTACACGGCACGTACATCATCCACAAAGCAGCAAGCACGCACAAAGTTACACGCGGTGAGGGACACTGGCTTCCCCTGACAAGTGCGCACGAACAGAGCCTTTCCCACCACTCGATGTGGTTCAAACCCCTTCTTTAAATCCGTTGTCAGGTGTGACGCAATTTGGTTGTTCCGTCCTTTGTTGACCTCGTCTGCTTGGTACGGCTGGGCGTAGACGTCCATCTCTATGCCCATGGCCGCTACAAGGGTTGCTGGGTATTTCACAAGGTTGTTGGCCTTGATGGTCTCTAGCAGCTTCTTGTGCCGAACGATCTAGAATGAGCAGAATGGATGTCATCACACCACTTCAATGTCAAGTCAAACATTACAATACATGTATGTGAAGAAGGCACATGTACGAGAATATGTGTATATACAATTGACTACCTAAAAAGATACGGTCCGAGAGCGGATACGTTAACTACAGGGTGGAGCGAATCTAAGAAATGGCTGCGACTGTTCATCATGGGCATCATGCACTCGGAGTACGAATATTCCTTATATAAATGCGAGCAATCCTGAATCAAGGGGCAGTAGCTACTGCAGCCCAATAGGAAAACAGCTACTAGGATATGAATGCTTCTGAGTTGGAGAAGAAGTATCTGAGATTATGAAATCAGTGCGTTCAAGTGTAAGCAAATTTACCGCATCTGATGTGTGGTATATACATGCCACTGTGTGTTTTTGTGTGAAAACGTATGATTGAACATCACATCTAGCTCAACACTGAAACCATGTATCTAAAAAATACACGATCCATCTAGATTCTGCAATCCTGGATCAGCGGGCATTCACACCGAGTGGCGACACAGTATCAAAGTTTACTCGAATAGCGATGTCAATAGTCAAAAGAATGCTTCCCGTAGAACTCAGACTTCCCCTGAGCATAGCATTTGTGCTGGGTCGATGTCACAACGTACACATAGGTGATCGATACGACAATACCATTGTTGACCGTGTAAATTCGGCCACACCTCTTTCAAACTTATACTAGTAACTCAGCCGGAAGGTGTCTTTGGTTACTCATACGTCCCTTCAGACCTGAAGAATCGCAATGTGCCCACGCGCAAGTTCGCATATGGTACGCGCACATAACTATTCACAGACGTGCGCTGCAAAGTGAACACGGATACTATTACACGTCCATGCCGGTGCCCGATCGATATTATAACCAATCCTTATTGACAGGGTAGCGAAATGATGATAGTTCTCTTGAATGTAGGGTACAACTATCGGATAGTAGACGACGCGATTCTGCACTCACAGTCACGACCCGATTTCCATTTCAGAACTATGACAAGACTACATATCAAGAGAGAAAAGTATACTATTACTTCAGATATATTCCCCTGCAGGCTCGAAGCTGTAACAATTGAGATAAAACACTACATGGCAGGTAATTGTAATGACGGACAGCACCAATTGATACTTAACTCTCATACCTCCGTTTGAATGCAGCCTGTATCATCATCGTCAACTATGTGGTCCCATCCATCAGCCACTATGGAAGCAGGCTCGATACAGTACCCTGTATTGTTGTCATCATTGTTCACCCATATGACCTGTATTTTGCCCCCCTTTCTGGCTTTCTCAATGATAGGGACCTCCCTTTCTGACACTTCTAAAAACTTCTCTGAGTTCTGCTCAAACTTACGCGTGCGTGGGGCGGACATGCCTATGTTTGTCACGTCTGATGACTGTTGGGTATAGCTGGTGTGTGTCTTGTTCAAAGTTAATCGTGTAAATACAACTGTGTGCGATATTTATTTTGTGTTTACATTTTTAGGTTAAATCAACCGTACATACTACTACACAAAGGCTGTGATAAACCAACAGCTGTTGAATGTTTGCTCGTAGCATTTTTTCTTTTTGTTTTTTGTTTTTAAAAAAAGGAACCAAAACCAAAATTAAAACAACACCAAAAACAATATTTTTTTCCAAAATAACAATACATATTGTGCCTAAGAACGTATAAATTTAGAAGGCTAAATATGTATTCATTTTTGGCTATTTATTAAAACCCTTAAATTTAGGAAATTTCGGTAGGGTCAGAAAAAAAGTAATGATGCTGTGAAGTTTCACCGGAAGACCCCGGTGCTTGGTTTTGTGCACCACCACATATATTTATATATAAAAAACAGGTGTAACCCTAGAGTAGGGTTGCACCCTAACTAAACCTTTAAAAAAAGGTAAATACGGCATCTGCTATGAGACTCTTGTGAGAAAGCGTCAAAGCGTGTTTGGTGCTTTAACAAGCTGTTCACGATAACATCTTTCAAGTGCCACGTATATGTGCAACGGTTTAGATAAATAAGTATATATTTATATTATGAGAGTATAAAAAAGACGTTGTTGGGCAAAGCTGCCTCCATACCTTCGTAATACATGCACACATAAGGAATAGAGGGTTATACACACATCTGCACATTGTAATTGTCCAAAGTTACACACAATGATAGAAGCCCACGCAGTCTTGCAGGGTGGGCGACAAGCCTACTTCGCTGGGGAACGGATATGCGTACACATCTCCTTCAAAAATACCCATGTTGAACGCGATGAAACCATTCTATGGGCAAGTGCACAATTGTACTGTGTGCAGTCGTTGGCAAAGCGCTATGTAAACGTAGATGCGGCTTCGCATGCATACAAACCACTGTATTCATCCCAATCCTCGAAGTCAAACACCACACCCGCCACCGACACATCCTCCAACTCAACCACCACCAACTCACACAAACACAAACTACAATCCCAAACGTCACTCGCCATACGAGAAGCACACATGGGCACCCACCTCTACGCACAGACGCAGTCTGGCGCACACACAGTAGCCCTAAGTGCACTATACACTCTCCCACAGGCCATCCTCTGCTGCGACATTAGCTTAAGCCCGTCTTTCAGCAGCGGGACGTATTGCTATGTAGCACAGATCCCCATGGATTCCTGTGCATCTAACTCGGGTGTGGCGGTGCGGGTACAACACAGAGTGGCCGTGTCCTTTCAACGCATGAACGGCGCCACCGCCCAGCTCACGGTGCCTGTACGTGTGTTTGTGCTGCCTGAGAGGGTGCGAGAGTGGGTGCGGCAGTCTGGGCTCTCACATATCCCATCTACCCACAGCCACCTGCACGCACTAGACACGAAAGTGTATAAGGGAGGGGGTGGTACTAGTCCAGGGGGTGATAGGGCAGCCATCCCAGTCGATGGGAAGGAGGATCCACCCACACAGCAGAACGGCCGGCACGCTAGCGCTGTGGGGGAGGGCTGGTGTAGCAGTGACGACGAGAGGGATAGGCCAGAGACTGGCTTAGACATGTCGCAAGACGACCAACAGGTATGGATGGACGTGATACCTGCACTCGACATGCTGAGTGAGCACGTGGCAGGCATCGGATCGTTTGATGATACCGAGGGGATCTTCCAGAAGGTCATCACCCGTGCCAAGAACAGGCTTAGGGCGAGAGACCGAGCCTACATGCAACAGCAGCAGCAGCTCGTACAGCAGAGTGTGGAGGATGACGACGCCGCGGATGGGTCGGACAGCGGTGCGGGGGTCATAGGCTCGGCTGAGAAAACACTTGGGTATGAACTAAACCGGGATGAACAGAAACTAAACCGGGACGGCAAGCGGGATTTTGGGACCAGTGCGAACGGTGCACTTGCTGAAGACGATAGGAGTATACGGAAGAGCACTACAGGAGTGAGCGGGGGGGCGCGTGTGGATGTAGCCATGCAGGATAGTACTACAGGGCAAAGTGAGAGACATATGACACCACTAGCACACACCAGCACACCACTCACGTGCACCCAGACGCACGTGCACACCGACACCATCACGTGCGTATCTCACACGGGCGATGTGAGTGTAGGGCTGTGGGTAGAGAAGGAGAACATGCGTTGGCTTAAGCACACGCTGCAACGCTTGCATGCGTATGTGTCGAGCGAAAGGCGCACAAGAAGATACAGAATAGGCGGCAGTGACTCGCGTGTTGGGGTCTTCACGCTGTTCAAACCAAGCTACTGTCTCGGAGAGGAGGTGACGGGCGAGTTTGACTTCAGCGACGCCACGCTGTCTACGTATATGGTATGTCTGGCTGCTTTTGATGATAGTGTGTGTGTACGTCTATAGTATGTCTGGCTACTTCTGATTATAATGTGTGTGTACGTATATGGTATGCCTGGCTACTTCTGATGATAGTGTGTATATGGTATGTCTGGCTACTTCTGATGATAGTGTGTATACGGTATGTCTGGCTACCTTTGATGTTAGTG
>LUCW03001014.1:0-20000 GCA_001586965.3 Sphaeroforma sirkka | reverse complement strand
CCTTGGAGTAATAAAATTTGGAGTTGAATCTTAAAATTTAAATCCTAAATAGTAAAATAGAAAGTAAATTCCAGTTTCCTGATGGGGCTGATGGGGCTGATGGGCTGATGACTGATGACTGATTCAGGGATTTATTTATATGTAAATATGTACAATTGACAATTGTGCAGATTGACGATTGTGCATAAGTGCATTTTTATTTTATTTTGTTTTTTAATAAAATATATAGACCAAAAAACAAATTGTCCCTCTTTCTGTCCTAAAAAAATCCTTCAGTTTTCATGTCTTCAGACTCAGCGAGAGAGGCCCAAAATGGCAAAAGGAAAGACCACTCCAACATCTAAATAGTGATAAATAAATAAAAATAAAATACTCTGACAGTGTGCTGTTGCCGTATGCCTAAAACAAGAAATATTGATATTTATTTATGCGCCGGTGAATCGGTGATTCGGTGTCCAGTTGGCGATCTGTCGGCTCTCAACTCTCGAGTCTCGGCTGCCTCTCAACTGTCTGGCGTCTGCGCTCTGAAGTAAATAAATATATAAATCTTGTATCCCGAAATTGCGTTCGTCTGTACCATCCCTTTAGTTTGAAGTTTCAGGGTTTGGTGGGATGCCTCTCTATATACATATTCTAATGAACCAGTCTCTTTCTGACTGAAGTCTGAAGTCTGAAGACCGAGTCTCTGAGGGGAATTGAGTTCTCTTCGCCTTCCATGTTTTGAACTGAGTATTCTTTATTCTTCGATTCAATTGTAGGGCTGTGTCCTATTTTATAAGAAATACGAATTGGATTGGTATCCTTTTAAAATAATATTTGTAAATAGTTCTGAAATCAGTTTTCGAACATCATAATGCCAACTGCCGCCACCCGTACTAAGGTAAATCATGCCACCAGTGCGGCAGTATCCAACACTGAAAGTATGAAAACTTATTTGCAAGCGATGATGCATACGCCCACAGTAGAACGTATGCGATTTTGGCTGATAACCTTAGGAGCACGAATTGTAATGTTCGTCTATGGAGTGTTTGTATGGGCCACCATGGCAGTTATGGGTGACCAAAAGCGCTCATTGCACTTGCCCGAAGGTGATATGAAGTTGCCTGGGTCCAAAGCCGTACGTATTCCCATGCGCATTCTGGACCCAGAGAACATGCAGGAAATACGGCAACACGTAGATTCAGCAACACCATTCATCATACGCGGGTTGGACAAAAGCGTGTTCACGGCGGTTGACCTAAGTAACTACGAAGTGAAAGATAACACACTGCTGGTGCACGTGCGGCAGATGTGGGATGCTACCTGCTGGAAACCGGCTCGGTTGGCATACAAGTATTTGAGCACGAGCCTGCCTTGGGACAGTCTATTCCTTGTACGAATTGATCTGATGGGCTCGTATGACCGAGGATTAACCCACATTGATATCCTGCCCACACGTAACTTCTACTATCTGCAACAAGGCGAGAAGCTGGTCGATATTATACCAAAAGAATACACGGATTTAGTTGATATGACGATAGGTATCGACAACTCCTATGTGACATCCGAAGCCACAGACTTCGAGTGTTCACAGTGGTTAGAAAACCTGCCGGCGGTGTACGAGACTGTTCTTCAGGCAGGAGATGTCCTCTGCTTTGACAACGGGTCGTGTCTGCACAAGTTCAAGAACCTTGCGGGTCCATCTGTATCCCAGTCGTTCCGTGTTGCCAACTTCCGAGCGTGTTACCAACCTCTATTGAAACCTCTGATGCTATCCATGGACACAGCCTGTCACGCAGCGCATATTCTGTCTGTGCAACAAGTCTCCAGGAATCCCATGACGGTGGAGGAGACAGCTATACAAGAAGCTCAGAAACGGAGCTGATGGAAGTGGCATGTTTCGGTGTTTAGTAAGACACGCCTTCAAGCTTATATAACATTGCACGCAATAAATGTACATACGGTTAAATTAGTCGATTGTAATCGACGACGTCTTTAAGAATTAGTGATAGTGCTTCTACAATTTGTATTACAAATAAAAGAAGTTATTCTTGTCAGCAGTCTTAAAACGTGCGGACAGAATATATATTGAAAGCATGATCATATTGAGTTTAACGAGACTTGGGTTATGTAGGTCTGTGTCAAAAGCAATATGTAACGGGTTCGTATGAAAACCGATGTTCTTAGTATTACAAGAGATGTACATTATAAATAAAATCAAGGAGCACCAGTAGTTAGATAGGGAAGTATTTTATTTGCTTTGTAATGTGTTACTTACCAAAAGGTCCTAAAAGATCTCCAGTTGTCTGGGGAGTATATGGTATTGTTTGGATACTTGTTTACTCCATGTGCTCGCAATTGACTCTGGATGTAATCCAGACGACCAGGCGAATACTATAACAGGCCTTGATTGGAGCAATCTAGAACAAGAAGTATCCCGGTCAGAACGGAATCCCAAAGGAATATGACTGACATGCACGTGCTGCAACTGCCTTGTTTCTATCCATGATAGGCAAACTATACGCAGAAGCCATCTCGCATATCAATACAACATGCATATAAACCGGTGACTGGGACCTAAAGGCTTTATATAGCACATTAAATACACGCATGGCACTTGCGGTGTAGACTCAATGGCTGTCAGGGTGAATTATAACAACTGTGGGTGCTTCGTGTTATCTGTATTCATGATCGCTGCGTTATATGTACGTGCATGAACACAGCGGAGCCATACACAAATGTGTCACAATCATTAAAAGCAGGCATGTCCATTGGCATATCATTAAAACAGACATGCCCATTGGCTTATCATTAATCATTAAAAGCAAGCTTGTACATTGGCTGTGACGAGATGCCAACGGTATGAAAGCCTGCACTGCACGATCCATAATAAACATACTAATTAATTAAATGGCCTAGCCATTCGTAGCGTATCCGAATGTAACGTAACATTGCCGACGAACACCGCGCAGCATTCTGGGCAAACCCCTCCGCACCATTCACAAAGAGAGCGTTTGACAGCCGACGAATCGAATGCCACCAATAGTCAGCAATTGCTCTAGGCCGATTAAAAGCTACTCCAGTGTTACTAGTTACACTCTGGTGTTACTAGTCACACGCTAGTGTTACTAGCTACTGCAGCAGTAGTGCATTCTCTCCACTGCCAAAGGTGTTGGCATCAACAGCAACTGTACATTTCTGTCGTAAACCATTGGGGCCGGCAGTGCTTGTGCTTCAGGACGTTGCACAGCAAACAGTATCCACTGCAATCGCAGAAGATGTTTGAGGCCATTGCCATGGAAACCGCTCCCATTTGCACCCAGCCCCACTCCCCATGACTCTAGGCTAGGGCCGAGTCCTAAACTAGCGTCTGGGCAAACCCTCGGCAGAAGCACACGCCTGCGCTCACAACTTGCTTGATACGCAATCACTACAACTCAACCGCACGGAGGGACGACCCGTATTACTATACGACACCAGCCGTGTACACGACCCAGGCACTAGGAGATACCAGCCACACTTACCCACACACTTGAAGACACCAGCCACACTACCCCACACACGTGGTGAGGGGGGGCAGCCTCAGGGTCCTTAGCCTGTGGTCCGACCCGCCCAACACACTCTCATAGGCTACGTGCATTCACCTCACACACACAGCGTCGTGCACTCCTCCTCCTCCGCTCGCGCGGGTGTCATTGCTAGATGGGTGCGTATCACTCGTGGTCAGCCTCGGCTATCCTGTGTCGTGTCTGTCGGTGCAGCTCATAGTCCGCAAAGGTGCGCGTCATCTGACGTTGGTACTGCTCGGCCGAGGGCTGCCATTTGCTGCGCAGGATGCGGTGGATGGCCTCAGGTGACACTTTGAAGCGGTCAGCCAGCGCCACTGTGGTCCACGTGGAGCGGTTCTGCGCAGAGGTGCAGGAGGGGACGAGAGGGTTATAGCACGTACTAGTCAGATGAGAAGAAGTACTCAAGTACTGAGTGAACTACCTGCGCACAACACGAGAACCAGGGCAATGGCTCAATACTAACAGCTGCACTGGCCGAAACATCACAACCACGCACAACGTAACGTACAACGAGGGCCACAGCCGCACGTGCATGGTGGTACTGGCGCTTACCTCTTCGCGCAGTTTGCGCACTTTCTCCATCGCAGGCCGTGACAGGCGTTTGGTGGGTTCCCATTCGGATTTCCTGCACACACGATAGAGGATGGGATGATGGTCAGTAGCGTGCATGGGAGAAACGACAGGCACCTGCATGCAAACGATGTGCATGCACCACGCACTCGTGCAGGTGTGGTTGCAGGTTGATAAGGAATGCCCAAGTGTTCATGTGAACATAGGTCGGGTTCGGTTTGTGTCTACATAGGGCTACATACTCCAGCGGTGTGTGCACGGATCAGGACAAGGGGTTAGGTTACTCTCAACGACAGCACTGCGACGTATTGCATATAAGTGGTATAGAGACGCATACACGTAACTATATACACATAAGTGATATAAATAGTGCATACACATGACCATATACACATAAGTGATATATATAGTACATACACGTAATCAGATACATATAAGTGATATACATAGTACATATACATGACCATAGACACATGAGTTATATATATAGTGCATACACGTAACCCTATACATATAAGTGATATATATAGTACATACACATGACCATAAACATAAATGATATATATAGTGCATACACGTAACCATATACATATAAGTGGTATATATAGTACATACACATAATCATAGACAAATAAGTGATATATATAGTGCAAACAAGTAATCGTATACATATATAAGTGATATATATATAGTACATTACACACCATATACACATAAGTGATATATATGGTGCATACATGAAACCATATACATATAAGTGATATATATAGTACATACACATGACCATAGACACAAAAGTGATATATATAATGCATACGCGTGATTATATACACAACCATAATAAAACCCTTCACCACAGAAACATCGCTCACGTGCAGACATACTAACACTGCTAGTTCATTTGTACATACATGGCCTTTGGAGGTTCTTTCCTATCCCAACCTTTGGGCTTGCGAGGTCCTGGTTCCACTCCAGGTGGAAGATTGGCATTGATCTGCGCCCAGGAGATACCCCTGTTCTTCCATCGGGTGGCCGCCTATAAGTTACATAGACCAGGTGAAATAGAAATGAACCAGGGGCTTTATAGGTAGTAAGGACACGGTGAAATAGCAGTGTGCTTTGCGACAGGGCGAATGCAAAGACAATACCGCAACTTCAAATGATGATTGCACATGAGTACAATTCACAGGTCTGTCTACGCGAACAGGCACTTATTCTGGTCAAAAGAATATGGAGAGACACACGGATGGGGTATTGACAGACATTCAACATAAAGGGCTATGCTAGGTGGTGTAGCGTTGTAACAAACAGCACCCTGAACGGGTAGGCAACCACTCCTGATGGGTGTTTAAGATGCTTACGGACACTACAGCGAGTGAAAATACAAAGTGCACATCACCACTCAACCGAAAGATAAATAGAAACATCTGATAAATACAACGTACACCACCCCACCCAACCTAAAGATATATAGAAACATCTCCTTATAGAGAGTAGACATCACCACTCAACCGAAAGATAAATATATACATTTTATAAATACAACGTACACCACTCCACCCAACCGAACAATAAATAGAAACATCTTATAAATACAACGTACACCACCCCACTCAACCGAAAAATATATAGAAACATCTCCTCATAGATACAGAAAACACATCACCACTCAACCGAAAGATAAATGGAAGCCACTCCCTAACCCTGTACAAAGCGCAGGAGCACACCACACCAACCCCACCCGACCCGCACCAGCCTGACCTTATCCGCCTTCTTCTTGGCCTTCTTGTAGGCCAAGTCTGGATTGAAGAAGGCCTCCTCGGGATCCAAGTACTTTCTGATCTTCCGCATGCGCTTGCTGCCCCTCTCCGGTGGCACCAACCCCCTCTCCTTGGACTGCACCGTCACATACGTGGGTTTCAAGTCTCGTTGCTGCCTGTTCTTCTCGATGTCGCGATGGGTCGCAGACAAAGACGCGTAGTCGGACGTGTCTGCGTGCTGATCATGCTCTGTGCCTTTGCCCTTCAGTCGGTTGCGTATCTCCTGTTTGCTCAGCACAGGCATGGGCTCTAGGTTGGCGAGGTCAATGTCCAATTCCGCGTCGTAGCTATCACCAATCCACACCTTCTCCTGGCGCTCTCTACGTCCTCTGCCCTGAGGTAAGTTGTTGTACCCAGCCCAATCTGAACCCGTTCCACTCGCCGGTGCCTGTGGCCTTGTGTGTGTGTGTGCAGCTAAGTAGTCCTGTGGCTCTGCCCCTGCGGGTATCTGTAGCGTCGTGGAGGTGTGTGGCGGTGGCTGTACGTGCACTTCACCAGATGTCAGCAGTGGTGCACTCTGTGGCCCTAGAGTGCGCAGGTCTTCCTCGGCGTTGAGGGCTCGCATGCGTTGTTTGCCCTCTTTTGAATCGGGATCGAAGCCGAACACTACGGAAGATAGTACGATACAAACACGGTAAGATATCATACAAACACAGAAAGATACTAGCATACAGGCATAGTAAGATAATAGCATACAAACAGGTTATTAAAATTGGTCATCGTACAGTGCGCACTAAAATGCTAGATAAGATGATTGGCAGCGACAGCACAGCCCACGCACATATCGTACCCACCGAACGTCCCCACACCAAAGACTGCGACGCCGTTATACACATCGAAATATACTACATGCACTGTGACAAGGTTGGTTAGGGATTCATTTGTAAGCAATTATGATTGGGCACACCCTCGTGCACTGACTCATACTTGCGACTATGGGAAGCTTCGGCTGCCGTGGATTAATGAGCATCTTCATCGTATTAGTGAATGATATTGCAGCCTTCGAGAATATCTAAAGACACTAAACGTTCCCTCCCTTTCCGTCTGGTAGTTCAGTGATCACGTCATGCCCATAACATAAAAATAGTATCGCTTACTGAAACGAGACATATCTGCTGTGTACAAGCGTGCGCCCGTCTACAGCCATTCACAAACCCCACCGCCGAGATTTGACACCTGCCAAGGCAAGTGGTTGTAGCTACACCCTTCACATGATGTCAGCCCCAAACAGCAGTACACACAATCAACACACACGCGGATTGTTTACCATCCATTTTCTCCTGCAGTTGCTTGGCTACCACCTTCTGGCGTATCAGCGGTGCCTTGTTGGCCGAGTACCACAGCGCTTTCGTCTGCTGTCGAGGTGCCAACTTTTTGAACTTTTCTAACTTTCGCGTGTTCCGCTCATTGCCCTGAGTGAGTATTAGGCAACGATGGGTAGGTAAGACACACTGATAGAGAGAGAGATGTCTACGAAAGCAGAACCCTGCTAAGACTGTAGTACCTTTTGGCGTACTAGTGGTTTATAACACATCGAGATTTCTTATGAGGACAAATCCTACCTACAGCCAATCGCCCTACAGCCAATCGCAGACTGGTGTGGCTATCGAAACCGGTCGAAACTGCCCAACCGAAGCTTTAAACGTGATCAAAAGGTGGAATATGGATAGACACAACAAACACTGGACTGGTGATAGTAACATGTAGTACCACCGGAAGAGTAAGCGGAGGAGCGCATCGCAGACCGACAGAACACTCGCCCGACTATGCATATCAACTCAGACTATAACGGGTGTCAATAGATTGGATAAAACTACTGCATATGTGTGGACGCATGGATGCAATGGTCACCCTACAGGTGCTAATACCACTATATATATGACAATGTATGATACTGTGATGAGTATAAACATGACTACTCAAAAAGCACCTCTTACGTGCTAATGCCACTCTATATATGCCAATGTATGATACTATGATAGGTAAACACACAGCTACTGCAGATGCATGGATGCAAAGACCACCCCTTGAGTGTCAATGCCACTCTATATAGTACTATGTACGAATTTTGGCACTCAAAACAGAGTTGACGATTTAGGAATTCACTATGACGATAAAAAAAGCTTCACGAAGACCACGCTCATTTGATAAGCGCGTCTGGGTGCAGTCATATCACTCGAGCATGATATAGTGTGCAATCTATTCCGTGTCCTTGTTTGTTGACGTGTAAGGCTGATTGAAGGTGGCGTATTGGGCTTTACACACAAGAGTATATAACCGTATGTGACGGTCCAAGCACACAAGGCAGCCTATGTGAATGGTGCAGGCAAACTTTAATGCTAGTTGGACTGCCTCAAGCCCGGGGGGTTTTTAAGGGAAGATTGAGCGCATATAATATTTTTAAGCACAGTGTATATTTTACCGGCGCAAATGAGATATACTTGTTTACACAGAACAGTCCGAAAACACAGGCGGATGCACTATACTGAAACAAACCTGCTAAGTGCTAAGTCAGCCAGCTTGACTAAGAGATCAACCAGCATGTATCACAATCTCAGTATAAGGTGGTAATTTGTCGGTGAACACGCACATCTGAATTGCGTTGAGATATTTTCAATTCCGAGCTTGCAAATGGGTCTATCATATACAGCCACCGACACACAGAAGGATACGATACTCAAAGGAAACTTACCTGTCTATGCACAAGAATTTAAAGCAATTGTACATGAAACGTTCGATGGTATACGCGTTCAGGCAACTACATTCTACATTCATGCAAACACCGGAAGAAGAACAAAAACTCTATCATTAATTGTGCACATTTACAGACGCTGAATATACGTTCATTTATACGACATACCCGTTATAAATGTATTGATTCCAGGCTAAAAATACACACACACTTTACACACACTTTCACACATACACTTTACCATAAAGTATAACACCTTATTCGCATACACCAGCCTATTTCTTATCACCGACCACACCACACACCTTGGCCCTTATCTCCATCAGGTTTTTCGATTCCTCCACATTCAACAGAGGTGCATCTTTGTGCTTTATCCCTTTTCTCAAGCCCAGCAGTCGTTCAAATTCCAGAGCTTCCTTTCTATGTTCAGGTACATCCTTCAACCATGTTTCAACAGCACGTCTGCGTCTGCGTGTGCTATATAGGCGTTGAGAAACATACGTTGCACTATATATACTGCTTCGAAGCAATGTGTGTACGTGCCTATCTATTTGAGAAAATGGGATGCGATCTGGACATATATAAGTGTGTGCCCTTCCTTGGGAGAGACTGAGTCGCAGCATACTGGATTTCTAGTAAAATGCGCACTTATGGGCATCTACACGCAATGCAAACTATCACACACTTGTGCAATCCGTCACATCCAATGATATATTTAACTAAACTATAGATTAGAAGGGTCGACTTTCTTTCTAAGTTACTATAAGGTTAATTTATACTTCATGTTTTAAATAGTCAATTCTAGTTAATGCGTATATGACATAAGTCGATACAGTATATTCCGTACGTATATGTTCAATACAAACTGTCAAAAAAAAAACAATCTCATCGTTGTTGGTATTGACAGATTTTTATTATTTTACCACATGATGATATGACAATTAGAAATCTCACGGAAAAACCGATGACGGCACAGCCAGACTATAAACCTAAGTGTAGTCATGCAATAAACCTATGTTTTTGCTATGATTTTCAGACCTTTCCTAACAAATACATGCACATATTTTTTAAAACAGTACATAATCACATAGCTAATTAATTTACGTGTATTATAATAAAAGAAACTTCTAAATATTTTCCGGTTGACATTTTAGAACACGGAACAATCAATATTTACTTTTTAAGTGCACGTTGAACGTTTATTTACTTTGGTTGGATCTTGTATGTAGGATATGGGTGTAATTATTGGGTTCTGAGGTGCAGTATATGACGACTATTCCCTCATATAGTACAGTTAAACAATAAAAAGGTTAGAACTTATTTAAGAACCCATTGCTCTTCTCAATTGTTTTTTTATACACAATATGTATTTTTAATAACAAAATTTAAAGCTTGACGTTAAACGTATACAATAAACTACCAGAACGTAATGAGATTTGACATATTTTAATACTATTTATATTTATGTATGTATATATTTAAAACGCGTCTTGAATAATACATGCATGCATGCATGCAATCATTGATTACGCAATATTGTTAGAATCTATTATACATACCACATACATTCAACAAACACATACACTTAACAATAGCAGAGACAAACACACTGACCCGGCGATCATGACGACTATGAAGGCTTGTATTCGTGATACACGCGGACCCGATGGACTCACACGCTTTGGCGATCTACCTAAACCAACGGCCTCGAAGGGCTACGTGGTCGTCAAAGTGATGGCTGCCTGCTGCAACCCGGTAGACTACAAACTGCCCCATTTCATTATGGGAGGCATTCCTATGGGATTTGATGTGGCTGGTAAGTTTAATTGGGTGAATTTGTATTGTTCATGTTGATGTATTATCAATCCCTGATCTATGGGGACTTGGCGAAGCCTGTCGTGAAGCATTCATTTGAGGATATGTATCCTGATCCGCTCGCTGTGTTTGTAATGTGTCTTGCTCTGACCCGGAGTAAGTATTATCGTTCAGCAGTGATTTTAGCAATGCAATTCGAATAGTGTCGTGCAGTATAGTCTGGTTTGGGCAATACGACCTATAGTGAGTTATATTGTGTTGCTTGCTCATATATGGCATACCAATAGACTGGTGAGAATTCACTGCTTTATTGTTTTATTTTTTAAAGGTTTTATCTGAACTGTAGTGAAGTGTACATCTAGAGTCGAGGTTGCGGTGATATACAATTTAGCGGGAAGCAATCCGCTCGTACTGTACTGCTCGCAGTAGGATGTTTGGCAGCCTTTAATATTTGAATTTGGTTTGTAAATATGTCCACGTCCTGTACCTTTTGACGACTATGTGCCAAGTATAGATGCCTTATTTATTGTTGTATATGCACTCTTCGATTCAACCCAGGGTGAATTTAATATGACTAATCTTATGTGACGTTCCTAAGTGGGGAATCTTCCACGTGCGGTTGTTCGGCTCGTATTGCGTTAGCTTGTACGTGAGCTTGTACATAGCGCGTTGTCAGTGTCCAATATAAGCATTCCTACAGTTTATTATTGATCAATTTATAGGCATGCCTACATATAGATTGACACGCTGTAGCACACATAAGTTGTTGCCGTCGATTCTCTTGTTCTTGTGAGGTAAAACATGATTACTACATCGTATTAAGAAGGCTAACACTCAACCCCGGAAGAATCTTTAAGCCCCAATAATACCAGTCTGTACAGTCATATTTTAGACCCCAAGTGAGACAGGGGCACCTGTAGATTTGGGTGTATACGGGTTCTGTAATCGACTATCGTGTCTGTTTTTTTTCTATTCATCTGCATTTCTCAACCCCTCGTTCTTGTGACATCATGTGCAATGCCTGATACCTGTGTATCCTTAATGGTGTAGAATTATAGTTGTTAGAGCTGAGTAACCCAATTTTATTGATAAGATGATGATTGTCGAATAATTTCACTGTATACGACCTCTTGGCATGTCTTTCTCGTACAGATTCTTGCATATTTTATTTTTTTATGTTGTTACCTCGGAGTATTTGCTGATGTGGTATAAGATCGCTCTTTTGTCAGACTACGCCGTTTTAGCACAGCACAGCTTTTAACAGTTTTTGCGCTTTAACACAGCTTTACCCATTTTTGTATCCTAACTGATTTTATAGGTATTGTGAAAACCTCTGAGTCTCCTCTTTACAAACCTGGAGATGAGGTATTTGGCAATACCAAGTCAGCTATTGCAGAATACTCTCTTTGCGATGCGACGCACTTGGCTAAAAAGCCCGCATATCTTACCTGGGCCCAGGCAGCGGCCATGCCGCTTGCGTTTGTGACTTCTTATCAGGCATACAAGAACTACTGCAATTTCGATTTGAAAGACAAGACAGTGCTTGTTATCGGAGCGTCAGGTGGTTGTGGCTCGGCCGGCGTGATTCTGGCTAAACACATGGGTGCCAAGGATGTGGTGGGTGTATGCAGTGGGAAGAATGCCGATTTTGTGCGGGGACTGGGGGCTACGGACATCTGTGACTACAAATCAGAAAATATATTAGACAAGTACGGGGCGAAACATTTTGATGTGGTGTACGATTGTGCCTCGTCGTCTGGCGGCGGTGAGAATTACTTTGATGAGTCGTTCAAAGTGCTGAAGGATGGAGGTCAAATCGTGGCTCTCAATGGGCCTCCGACTTTGTGGGTTCGAAAATTCATACGTTGGGAAGCAAAAGGCCTGAAACTCTTACTCACGGACAACACTGACGCGAAAACAACGCTCGAAAACATTTTGCAGATATGCGGACCTGATCTAAAACCACCTGTGCACGACCCAGTGTATAGCTTTAATCAAGAGGGGTTAACGGCTGGATACAAGATGTTGCAATCGAGGCGTGCACTAGGAAAAGTGGCATTCAACGTTGGTGGTTGGTAGAACATAGAACAGTTTGCAATGAATGTTGACATCTCTCTCTCTCTCTGTATGTGGCACAGTGATGTGGCTAGCTTACTGCCAACAGTGCACAAGTCGAGGTGTGCATGCATCAAATTTCTAATCAGATATTGGTAATTGACGGAAGTACACTGTATAGTTCACATTCATTCTCGTGAGATATCGATCAATCGATCGCGCCATGATATAATAGTTTATACATAGATATATACGCGGCATGGATGCGATCACGCCTTAGCATATTCGTTTGCTTAGTGTGGTGCCGCGTTGATCCGCGTGCAAATATTGTTTTTAGATTCGTTTGTGTATTGAAAAGTGTATAGAGCCAACACTTAGCAATAAAAATAGCACAAACAGACAAAATGTCCTGTTACGCACTTTATTGAAATACACGATGATATAAGCGAGCTCACGGAATGCAGTTAAAAAAAGTTTCCTCGAACGCGTCAGTTAGTCAGTTGCATTTTTAAATAAAACCGAATCGTGTAGTTTCCTTTTAGATGAAAAACAAAAGTAAATACAGTAAAAATATTTATGTAAATACAGACACTACAGTGTATTTATTTGATTTTGTATTTTATTCGCAAACAAACCAATATAGTAAATTCCATTGACATTATTATTATTAAAAATATGTAAGTATGTATCTGTATTTTGTCTCTCATATCTCTCTGTGGTTTAGTCTCTCTTTACTACTCTCTCTACCAGAGAGAAGAGAGAGTATAGTAGTAAGTTGATAGTAGGCTCTGCCTCTCTTTGTCAATTAGTCTCTCTGAGTCTCTCATGCCTGAGTGTGTCTCACTCGCGCTCTTCATTTCTCTTGTCCCTCTCTACTAGCCTCTCTACTATCATTTAAAATCTGGATTCTCTCTCCTCTGCTCTTCCAGTTCTCACTCAACTCGTTTTACAATTTTAAAATATTGTACTTCTGTACAGAATTGAGACTCTGGGTCCTGACTCCCGAGACTCTGAGCGTTGTCGTTTTAATTTTATAAAATCTTCTTCTTTTCGCAAAATGTTTTTGCCTTTTTTTTTGAATGTGCACAAAAGTACAAATGCAGCTGCAATAAAAACTGCTCCAAATAGACGATAATTTTTGGGGAATGAAACGTACACATTATATATATTTATTTTGTGTCTACGGAGTATAGAGTACGAAGTATTGACTGTACCTACTGCCTGCTGATATAAGAGTGTTTTTTTTAGTTGACTGTCGAGTGTTGAGACATACTCTAAAGTCTAAATAATACAATTGAAACTTGAGACTGTTGAGAGTTGAGACTTTAACTTCCGGGTGAAATGTGAAATATCATTGTGAGATGCTTGTGAGTTGTGTTGTGGCTCCGTGAGTTGTCAGTTACCTGTGTCACTGGGGGAGAGCCCCGGAATGGGGTTGCCCGTCAACTAAAAAAACTCTCAGAATTTTCTGAAATATACGGGAACAAATTGAACCCAAAATTGCCGGCCATCCTGTGGGTCAGTGGGGTGTCTGCCAGCCCCAGAGCCCCAGAGTATATATTTTTTTTAAATTTAAAATATACATATTATATATATATATCTATGTATGTAGCCGTAAATTTACATTTTAGGTAGACTAGTGACAGCTGACAACTGACCACTTCTTGTCTACTTCGTCTTCGACTTCATAGGTTGTTGTCGACTGACGACTCGATGAATGACCACCCTCGACTCTCCACGACTCTCGACTCCTCGAGTCTCATAGTTGATAACATCAACTTTGAAGTTTGGAGTTTTTGAAAAATACTTTTGTTATAGAGTTGGGAGTGGGGACTGGGGAGTGGGGACTGGGCCCCTGCCCCCTGGGAGTGGGGGAGTTTCAAGTTTGGACTTTGCAGTTTGTTCTTTGTAAATACTTAAAAATACATAAATACTCATTACTTGGGCATTGTAGAAATAAAAGTACAACGTTTTACGTATTTTTTTATTTTTAAACGTTGCAACGTTTTGCAGATATATTGGCCTGAAATAATTTGATTTTTCCACTTAGCAGATGCACCTTTTCGCCATATTGTGGCCGTGAAACGCGCAACGGACCGCGCAACTGACCAATCACTGACGATTGCCGGGCACTTTGGGGCAGCGATATTCCAACACACTCATATAGCTTTGGTATGAGAGAAGAAAGAAAATATGGCTGAACTGACTAACGTCCGTGGGACTTTGGCAGGTAAAAATAGGTGGAACCATATAACCTGGAGAATGACCCTATATATTTATACAGGACTACTCTATGGATATAAAAGTACAACGCTTTACGTATACTTTCTGAAATATAACCGTTGCAACGTAAAACTTTATCATAGTCATACTATTCAGCATTCACTTCATAGCCTTTCTGTTTTTAAAAAAACATTCACTTTTTCTTTTGATTTTCTTTTATATATTTCAAAAAAAACTATATTTTAATTGTTTGAAAAGGCAAAATTTCTAATGGCCATTGGTAAATATTTAATATTTAAAGTAAAAAAAATAGGAATTTTAAATTCTTCATCGACCATATGAAAAAGTAAACAAATATGCGGAACATTACACTAAGAAATATAAATAGCTTGTTTTGAAAACTTGACTCATTTGCCTATTTTTTAGACCATCGAAAAACACTTTGCTACATGGTTAAACTAATGAATGCTTATCTTATAATGTTCCTCGTTGTTCTGGAACCAAGTATATTACTTTGAAGCTTTTCTATACCTCGTGAACGTATAAATAGAACGAAAGAGCTTTCTATATGTGTCGATGTTTGTATCGGCCTCGAAAGGATATGTAACAGCTTCTAAAACGAATGATCAAAGAATCACTTGTACGCTCCGCATGGATAGCCGTTCGACTCTCGATCATTCCGCGTTATCCAATTTCGAGCTGTCTTTTCCCAAGCAAATGCGAGGAGTGATCAGTTTGCATGACTATTTTGAAGTATTGCGAGCCGTGTACTTTTGCGTAGACGGCACAAGCAAGCGACTGCTAAAAGGGTTTGCTCTGTGTTTTCGTGCATTTTCCCTGTGCTGGAATTTGAGTATGTCGAAACCAACCGCCATTGAGGATTGTAAATTGTATCTTGAGACTAACCAAAATACAAGATTTGCCAACGTCGGCATCAAATGGTCCATGTCGTCCGTAAGGGGAACTGTTCCAACTAGAAAGTTCAAAAGCATTCGTGTTGCGAATTACAATCTGCCTACCTTAACGATTGAGTGGGAGGATAAAATACGCTTCCAAAAGAGGAAAGGTAAATTCTTGAAGGTTGCAAATGTTGTTGCGCGAAATATTGATGCATTTGAAATTCCGCCCCCATATCAGCATTCTTTCCAGGATAGATTTGTTGAAACTCTACAACGTTACATTGTAATCCCAAGAGAGTTGCGGTGATGAGTTGCGATCCTGCGATGAGCGTATCACTAATAAAAGAAAATATTATTTCAAAGTATCACCAGAATAGATGTGGACAGATTTCAAAATCCGAAAGAAATAAAGAGAATTGTAAAACGATAGTGTTCAAGAACCGTCTGTATTGTTTTTCACGCAATTTCCGCTGAGTGAGTCTCTCTCTCTCCCCCTATTTACTTTTTGTGTATTTTGTCGAGAGAGAATGAAATACATACAGAAATCGGGAAATGCGAACACCAGGAAATATTTTGAAGTGTTTACTTTTTTTTTAACTTTTTGACATTGTATATGTATTTCCTTTTTTCTTTCTACAAAACCATAAAAGAGCATTCATATAAATATATATTTTTGAAAAATCATTTTGTAAATAAAGTAATGGATTGTATATTTTCAGTATGTATTTCACATATGAGATGAGTGATGACTTATGATTGACAACGAACAACGGCTATTGATGTTGTTCGTTTGGGTATTTCATAGGCCGGATTACAAATTTTAAACGTGCAAAATGCTCCACGATGAAAAAAATTCAGGGGGAGGTAGGGACTCTATCTCTGTCTCTTTAGTAGTAGAGTAGAGAGAGGGACTAGTAGTAGAGGCCGAGGGAGTCTCTCTACAGAGATAGGAGAGACCGAAGCCGCGTAGCGCCGTAGCGGGCGTCGAACATGGACCATCCGACCGCCATTTCCCTTTTGTTATATTTTAAAATAAAGCCTGGTTCTATAAAAAAACGGTATTGTCGCAACTATACTCTCCAGTCTCAACTGACGGTTTATCCATTCTCCGAACTCCGAGTAGCTTTCTGCTTTTCGTACGAATTTCTTAATCCCTATTGATTTAATGAACCGATAATAGGCTATCGCCGTTTAGCGATTGGTTAAACGTCGTTATACTGAAAACAGAGTATATACTGGAATTTGTCATCCCTACCAGAACGAAATATCAAATATGATGGTATCGGAGTTGTATTTTTTTTAATACTCTCAGCTCTCATAGAAAAAACACAATTTTAAAAGTCAACGAATCCTGGCACAGTATGTGAATCAAAGTTGGAGTTTTATTCCTGACTCATACTTTGTATCGATGGCCGTCAGGCCGTGATACGGAAAATTATATTTTCTTCATACAATGCGACTGGCTTAACGTATGATTGTACTCTTATTCATTGGCTACGAGACGTGCTGTGGACGAACTGTCCTTGCTGGGTGGTGGATTGGGAAACTGGTTTCTAAAACTTTCGGTCTTTAGCTCGACATCATGAAAATACAGAATTGTTGTGAAATTGACAATCGCGTGAATCTTCAATTCCGCACATGATTTTCGAAAATTTCGGTAAAGTGTACAAAAAGATTTTGGCGAGAATCCGTCCACGACTCCACGTGACGGAATTTCTATAAAATTCGATTTCTTTCTGTCATTTCTGCACACACGGTTTGCAAATACAGTGGAAACCCATCGGAAGTTAAGCTCTTTATTATCATGCTTAAAATCACGAAAATCTTAGCCGCCGCAGTAGCCGTCGTCGGTCATGCACACGCATCTACCCTGAGGTTCCAGTCTCTTGTCGAGATGTTCGAAGGTATCCCTGAGGTAGTCCAAGCACAACCAGAGGTAATCGAGACACCCAAGACGTATGTGCAGCTCAAGCCAGACGATTCGATCATCGTGACAGATCCTAGGGAGCACATCGTAATCATCCACCCAACACACAAGAAGAAAAGTAAGGTCATACCAGCTGGATTTTGTGGCGATATCGAATCCATGGCTGGATTTTACCCCATTGGAGACAACAAGGAGTACTTCTACTGGGTCTTCCCAAGTTTGAATGATCCTGCCAACGGTATGTATGTGTTTCCGTATGTTCACTATTGAGACCAACAAAATATCATTGCCTTACACAATGGTAGCGTATCTAGATACGTTTAGCTACTTGGACGCAATTGCGCTTATATGCTTTGTCTCAGTCAAAACAATGAAAATAGTGCTCGGCAGTTACTTAGGGACCGCTGGAAGGGTGTATTCTTATGTAGCACTACACATAGCTCTTCATTGCGCTAGGCATCACAATTGCATTTGAGAGTATTGTAACTTTCAGTGTACTATTCCGTGTAGTTTGAATAGTAACGTTGTTGCTCGCTACTTCAGTTCATGCACGCTTGTGGTTCGTAGTTCTTCTAGTATCTATACAGAGGTGAAGAAATGTCTATAGTAATCTGCATACTAGTAGCATCTATTTCGTGGCGTATGTTTGCCTATACAATATTTACAATGTAGTTCAGGAATATTGTTGATTGGTACATTGTATTGTTATTGTTAATTGCAGATATACGTGGAACATTGCTAACAATGCACTAGCGTATTTTTCGACTTCAAAAAGTATGATTTGTTGTATGTATTTGTTGGCACGTGTGACACATACTTCTGAGTATGCACATCTTGGTGGGTCTACTCGGTGCGTTCGTAGCTGAGCGGTACAAGACCAAGTGAGAATATGAGTGCCCTGCTCAAAGTCCTATAGCTAACTTGTGTCTATTGTATTTGCATACGACGGTAATCACTGCATGAGTGTATGTATACCGCTATGCATGGTGGTTGATCAATAATGTATCCGTGAGCTTTCTATCGGACTCGCTGAAGTTGTTGCTCGTTCTTTCAATGCGTATTGACAGCTGTTCATTCACATAGCTATTTTCTTCGCCTGCTTATATGCAATTCTACTTCCATCACACGCACAGATCCCATCATTTTCTGGCTGTCGGGAGGCCCTGGGTGTTCGAGTGGCGTAGCTCTGTTCATGGAGCAGGGGCCTTGCACAATCACAAAGGATGGTAAGAGCACCGTCAACAACGATTGGGCTTGGAACAGGAACGCAACTGTCGTTTTCATGGACCAACCAGCTGGAGTTGGCTTCAGCAGTGGACCCGAGACGGCACGCTCTGAAACAGAGATTGGTCGTCAGATGCACACATTTGTGGAAGATTTCTTGGGCTCGAATGAAAACCTAAGGGATAACAAGCTCTTCATCATGGGCGAGAGCTATGGTGGACACTACGTCCCCGCTGTGGGCGCGGCTATTCACAGGCACAATATCTTGCGTCTAGGCAAGCATATCAACCTGGCTGGTATTGCGGTGGGTAACGGACTAACCAACGGTGTGGTACAAGTCCCCGAGTATCTCAACTTCTACAAGCACAACCCGCTAAACAAACCATTGACCAGCGATGATGAACTTGCACACATGGAGAAGATGGCTCCCGAATGCACTCGCCAGATCACTCAGTGCCAGCAAACACACGATACGGATATCTGTGAGAAGTCCAGCAACTTCTGCAACGGTCTCTTCATGGCGCCCATCCAGAAGGCCGGTCTTAATCAGTACGACATCCGCAAAATGAGTGTGGGACCCATGGCGTACGATATGAGTCCGCTCACCACGTTCCTGAACAACAAGGACAATCAGGCTATTCTGGGTGTGGACAAGACGTGGGAGCCATGCAACATGGAGGTCCACCAACACTTCATGCACGAGTGGATGCTGAGTTTCACACCCAATGTGACTATGCTGCTAGATGCCGATATCCCCGTGATGGTATGTATACGTGTTTATTCGAGTGCTTATTATATATATATACATGTATATATCGTTTTCCTATCCATTGTTGTATTAGCAACGACAGAATCGATTGACTAACCCGCTATTACAATTCTTCCAAACACAGCTGTACGCCGGTGATATGGACTTCTCAGTCAACTACCTGGGCGTCAAGGCCTTTGCTCGCTCAGTGCCCTGGGTTGGACAAGAGGACTTCCTCGCTGCAGAGGACAAACCATGGATAGCAAACGATGAGCTTGCCGGCTTTGTTCGCAGAGTGGGACCCCTATCCTTTGTACAGGTGCACAATGCCGGCCATATGGTGCCCATGGACCAGCCCGAGAACTCACTCAACTTAATACATGCGTTTATGTTTGGGGAGACCGAGTAAACCGATGAAGATATAGATTAGATTAAATAGTAGATTAAATTAAATAGTAGTTCTTTCATGTCGTATTTGA
>LUCW03001013.1:20000-37278 GCA_001586965.3 Sphaeroforma sirkka | reverse complement strand
TTTACACTTAGCTACCGAAGCTACACATTACAACGGTGGTTCTTCATTTCAATAAGATATGTACTATTCAATGACATTGAGGTAGTTCATTGATCTTCGCACTGAATCTAAGTATTCTGACGACACCATCGCATTCGTGGGAAAACTTTGGCCAGGATGTTCTCGCTATGACAATATAAAGGACGGCGACAACCACCTTCACCCCATTTACCTCATCTATGAACTGGCAAGCGATCCCGCCTTTTCGTTCGCGAGTGTCTATGTAAGACTGCACAGGCGCTAGCCCACCTCGCTGTCGCTCGCTCCATTATTCCTCATACCAACAAACGTTATGAGGAACCTCAACGAACTGTGTGCAGTTGCCCTTGAGTACGACAAAAACCGGCCTCGTGAACAGAAATTCAACGCTGAACGTGAACTGAACGTCATCAAATGTTTTCTTGGCTGCCGGACATGAAAAACTTCTTATCGCCCTAGACAGATCTGAAGATCTTCGCGTTGAACTCTAAGAAGCGCTTGTGCAGATTGATGAATTTCACGAGCACAAACGTAAGCTCTATATGGCCACAAAGTAGTCGCCTGCCTCAAAATGTGAAACGCGCGGTCTGCTGTAGTAAAAGGTCAACTGATGAATACACATATCCAATCAATAAACCAGACACTCCTACGGCACAGTATCGTATTCAATCAACCACAAATCGAGACGGATCCGCAATCCCAACATATCTAGCTTAGAATACTCATTGATTTTAGTGCAATGATGCACATTTGTACGGGCCCTACAGACATCGCCGACATAGAGCTAGATTTAACCCGAGAAATTACAAATTACTTCACACAACGTAGGTGTTCTTCCCAGACTAGGTCCAGTCCTCATTGTACCCCATCCGTACCGTTCGCCTATTACAAAGACATGGCTCTGGTGTACGAAAATAATTCATAGTCCACCGAATGCAATGGAGTCACACATGAAAGCGGCAATAAATATTGCATCACAGACAATCATGAGTGGGAATAGATCCTTTCAGTAGTTTATACCGACACTTCTAGTCAATGGCATTGATGACGAACACGGTCACGTATATCTGCGCATTGTCAAATCCACACTCAAACAAAGCAATATAGATATGTTCGCGCCTCAACCACTGCCAGCAATAATACCGAACAATTGGAAACTTCAACATCGAGTAATTCAAGCATATCATCGAGACTTTTGGACTAGTTGACGTACTATTTATTTACATCTGCAAAAACTGCCCAGGTTCCCTTATATTGTAGCCTTGAGGATGAGGACCCAATCTACTATGCATTTGCTCAGGACTGGCGACAGCAACAGCTCCATCCCTATGGTAATATACATATACCGAACAAAACTTGGTGTGCAACACGAAAAATCAATTGTGAAAATGTCCTGGTCACAGTACTGTACCCCTTATCGCCTATAACAAGAACTGTTTCGAACAAGCACTAGAGTAACTTTTTTCGTCGCACGTCAAAATCATACAAGCTGGGCCTGAAACGCTTCTTCGTGACAGCACTGAGATTGGCAAGTCACCCAAATGAAAGTACGTCTGCATATCACGGCTGTGATTGGGCAACAAAGAGTATGTCGTTCCAACCACAGCTGGCAAAGGGGCCTCGAGCTCACGGTACATATTTGATTTAAGTGGCACTGAGAGAGAGATAATACACGGATATTGGTAAGGACTACTTAGCTCAAAGTGTGATAGGAGAGGAAAATTTATTTATGCTGAGTTCAACAAGATCAACACTGGACAGCACACTTAAATCGCATGTGTACCCACCAACTCGTCCATCAAAGGTATATCGCATAAGGAACAAAATTGAAGCACGTCTGCATATCACGGCTGTGATTGAGCAACAGACAGCTTGCCGTTCCACCCACAGCTGATCTCCTCTTGTTGCAGGCCGAAGTTCTTGCCCATCCCCAAAACTGTCTTTTGCATTGCTTTTGTTCTTTGTGAAATGTGCCGCCGACCTATCTCGGATGAGGCAGAAAGGGCCCAGAACGAAGCCTCCTGTGGGAAAAGTCTTCTTAAGATATCTATACACTACTCTTTGTAGACTACTTAACTTTCAGAAAAGCTACCTTTAAAGGCTACCCCTGTGAATGAAGATTGACAGCTACGAGCTAGGAGCTATCGTAGGTTTAAGTACAAATAATATTATCTAATAAGTAGAATGAAGGAGACGGTATTGAGCTCTCATAACCTCGATAAACTGACCTCCTCTTTTTCTATGGTTCCATCGTTCATCTATCATGGTCTTTCGGTCACAGTGTCAGTGTGGGAGTCTCACCCTGGGTGCCCTACCCTTCTAGTTTAAGGTACACTGGGTACTGGGTAGTCCTCGGTCAAAGGGGACTCGAACTCACGGTACATATTTGTGTTTTGGGATGTAAATGATTCAAGTGGCACCGAGAGAGAGATAGTACACGGATATTGGTATGGACTACTTAGCTCAAATTCACTTCTGCTGAGCTCAACAAGATCAACACTAAATAGCACGCTTAGATCTTATGTGTGCCCACCAACTCGCCCATCAAAGGTATATCGCATAAGGAACACAATTGCAAATTTTCTCGGTTTGTGAAGGGTGTTTGTGAGCTTAAGTTTAAAGTGTTCCTTATGCGACGATTACATATCGGCGGTCAATATTGTAGGAATACGGCCTCCGGTCAGTCTAAAATATCAAGATCAAATGAGATAACATTGGTTTTTAATTGTATTTAAAATAGTTTAATACAATTCTTTTTCCAATATTTCCACAATGTTCTAAATTCACTTTGATGTCTCCTCATTCATTGGACCTATTTGAGACGATAGTAGATGTAGTATATTACAAACTAAATTCTATAATCTCTGAACTCAATATGGATGCCCTCTCATAAATTTCATATTATGATTTACCAGATTACAGATGGTGAGATGCGCCTAGTTTTTTTAAGTTTTAAAAAACGTGCTGACCGCTCTACTACTTACAGGTTTTGGTCCTCTCGCCAATGTAGAAATACGGCCTCCGGTCAGTCTAAAATATCAAGATCAATTGAGACAATACATTGGTTTTTATTTGTATTTTAAATAATTTAGTACAAACTCTTTTTCCAATATTTCCAAAGTGATCTATATTCACTTTGATGGCTCCAATAGCCTGAGTATTTGGTATGACTCATCTACTTGGACCTATTTGAGATATTAGTAGTTGTAGGATATTATAAACTAAATTTTATAATCTCCGAACTACTACTTATAGATTTTGGTCCTCCCGCCAATGTAGAAATACGGCCTCCGGTCAGTCTAAAATATCAAGATCAATTGAGACAATACATTGGTTTTTTATTTGTATTTTAAATAATTTAGTACAAACTCTTTTTCCAATATTTCCAAAGTGTTCTAAATTCACTTTGATGGCTCCAATAGCCTGAGTATTTGGTATGACTCATCTACTTGGACCTATTTGAGATATTAGTAGTTGTAGGGTATTATAAACTAAATTTTATAATCTCCGAACTACTACTTATAGATTTTGGTCCTCCCCGCCAATGTAGAAATACGGCCTCCGGTCAGTCTAAAATATCAAGATCAATTGAGACAATACATTGGTTTTTATTTGTATTTTAAATAATTTAGTACAAACTCTATTTCCAATATTTCCAAAGTGATCTAAATTCACTTTGATGGCTCCAATAGCCTGAGTATTTGGTATGACTCATCTACTTGGACCTATTTGAGATATTAGTAGTTGTAGGGTATTATAAACTAAATTTTATAATCTCCGAACTACTACTTATAGATTTTGGTCCTCCCGCCAATGTAGAAATACGGCCTCCGGTCAGTCTAAAATATAAAGATCAATTGAGACACAATACATTGGTTTTTTATTTGTATTTTAAATAATTTAGTACAAACTCTATTTCCAATATTTCCAAAGTGATCTAAATTCACTTTGATGGCTCCAATAGCCTGAGTATTTGGTATGACTCATCTACTTGGACCTATTTGAGATATTAGTAGTTGTAGGATATTATAAACTAAATTTTATAATCTCCGAACTACTACTTATAGATTTTGGTCCTCCCGCCAATGTAGAAATACGGCCTCCGGTCAGTCTAAAATATCAAGATCAATTGAGACAATACATTGGTTTTTATTTTTGTATTTTAAATAATTTAGTACAAACTCTATTTCCAATATTTCCAAAGTGATCTAAATTCACTTTGAAGGCTCCAATAGCCTGAGTATTTGGTATGACTCATCTACTTGGACCTATTTGAGATATTAGTAGTTGTAGGATATTATAAACTAAATTTTATAATCTCCGAACTACTACTTATAGATTTTGGTCCTCCCGCCAATGTAGAAATACGGCCCTCCGGTCAGTCTAAAATATCAAGATCAATTGAGACAATACATTGGTTTTTTATTTGTATTTTAAATAATTTAGTACAAACTCTTTTTCCAATATTTCCAAAGTGATCTAAATTTACTTTGATGGCTCCAATAGCCTGAGTATTTGGTATGACTCATCTACTTGGACCTATTTGAGATATTAGTAGTTGTAGGATATTATAAACTAAATTTTATAATCTCCGAACTACTACTAATAGATTTTGGTCCTCCCGCCAATCTCCAAAATCCTATAAGTCTTTTTCTTTTTCTTTTTTTAACTTTTCTTCAGATGGAACTTTATTTATATCAGCTAATGTAGTAACGTGACTCACGTTATTATGTCTATTTACAAATTAGGCAAGTGGTCATGAACACCTAGTACTTCTAGTGAAAATTATTCAATAAAGAACAGCTAGAGGTACGCCCTGTGTGATCGAGGATATTTAGGCTCTTAACAAGAGGCAGTCCCGATCATTCTTCTTACACAAGCTACCACTGCTAAATCCTAACTGACTAAATTGTATTTTAGTTTATTATAGCTTGAAACCTAGTAATTTCCATCGAAGTTTACATATTTTTCAGTTATTTAGTAGTTACAGTAGAGTACTGCTTCTAGATTGTCTGACATCGATTTACAATCCAGTAAATACTATGGCTAAGGGTACTTCTAAAGGCAAGGGAGCCGCTAGCTCTAAGCCTGCTAAGCCTGCCCGAGGTTCCTGAGGTCCCTGTGGAAACACCTAGCCTGTCTGGAGTTGAGCCTGCCGAGGAAACTGTTGGGGAAGCAAATTCTGAGGTTGGTACAGAGGATTATTTTGAGGATGACTCGTCGGATCCTAAAGCCTTGGAAGAAGAAGTATCTACTACCGCGGAAAGGCTCGCCAGCGTCCGTGTATCACCTAGGAGTGAAGCTCAGGACCCCAGCTTGCCCCCTGACCACGTGCCGTCAAATATTGGGAATAAACATCGAAAGGCTGGAAAATTCGTGGATACGAATGTCGGGGGCATTATAACTCCACATCTAAAGGACGCTCCAGCACAAATCCGGAGTGAAAAGGAACTATTGGACCTGTCCGAAAATTTTGGTTTCGCCATCGATGGAGAAGCCATTCCATTCAGCTCAAATCTTGGGGCCGAAGCTGAGGACGCCATAACTCGACAACGAGTGGTTGGATTCTCTCAATCGCGACGCCAATTGAACCGGACTAAAGCGCTCTTGAAGGAGCTAGCGGCAGCAGCAGTTGTGGACCCCTGTATCGTGTCCCACTTGGCTGATATTCTTCCTATACCGAAGAAGAAGAAAAAATTCGAGCCCAGTTTCGAACCCGAGACCTACTGGTTTACCAGCCAGTATGTTTACCACTAAGCCAGTTACCACTGGCGAGAGAAAAATATTTCAAAATTTAATCTCTATAGCTCTGATGCTACCATTGACCATCCACTTGACAAACCTAACCCTGTCAGAGGATATGATCGTATGGAACTCGATGAGGCTTACCATCCTCGTAATATCGACCCTCATTTGCCAACTAACCCTGGTAATCACGATTTTGGCAATCGCTACACCAGTACCTCGTTAGAGAGTTCCCGCTCTAATCCTGAGGATGAGGAAGTGAGAACCAGGCATACTCGTCTCAGGCTATTACGCTCTGGTATGCAAGTCATTGAGGACCGTCTATTGAATGACTCTGACCTTGACGATAGGAAAGCGGATAACATTCGCTATCTAATCGATAACAAGAGAAAGGAAATAGACACCATCTTGGCACTAGCAGTCCGTAGCACTGAGCATGAGCCTCGTGAACGCTTAGAACCAAGCTCTATAAAGCAGCTAGGTAACGCGCAGGCTGAGGTCGATTTCTCTACTAATGAGAGTACAGTGGAGACACTGAAGGCCTTCGACCAACTTAAGGAGTCTGCCAGCCTTAAGGATAAGCAGATGATGAATGCCTTTATTCATTTCTGTGAGCCAGGTGAATGGCGAACTATCTTGAAGGCTCATGAGCCCAACTGGAAAGCCCTACCCTGGCACCAGTTGCGTGATAATATACTTAACACCTTTTTTTTGAAGATGCACGTGACCGTGAACTTCTAGAGTCTCGCAAGTTCTTTGCGAACGATACCACTATTCGAGGTGCTCTAGCTCATATGACACATATGAATACTCGGATGGGTGGTCGTACCTATACTGGCGAATATTTATTAATTTGTCAGATGATGGAGACTCTGGGAGCTAACCTCTTTAAGAAAGTCAATGATGACATCATCGCCTATGGTTATTTGCGATCTATGCCTTGGTCTGTCTTTGAGAAGATAGTTCACAAGCATACCAATTCCTCTACTAATGACTGATCTTCTCAGTTTAGGTATAACACTCACTGGTCTGCCTAATGGGCTGGACCGAATAAAGATCAGTCAGATGATAGTATGTTAAAGATACCTAAACCTCCGGAAGGTGAAGCAAAGGATATGATTCCGCACTTTACCGATATAATTATGGACTTAATTATACAAACAGGAAGATTGCAATAACTGACTGGTGTATGTTTAAGTTCTCTAATGGGTACGTTAGACTTGACTTAACAAACGTCGACTTCTCTAAGTTAAAGTGTCCTTCACATAACTACGTGAGTTGGAGACACAAAGACGTTGTCAAAACCCAAATCCTCTCTTAGCGGTCGATATATTGATCGACCGCTAAGAGAGCTAAGTTAACTGGGGTTGCATCATAATTGATTTCAATTAGACCCTGTTTTAACCAATCTTCGATTTGGGTTTTGACAACGTCTTTGTGTCTCCAACTCACGTAGTTATGTGAAGGACACTTTAACTTAGAGAAGTCGACGTTTGTTAAGTCAAATCTAACGTACCCATTAGAGAACTTAAACATACACCAGTCAGTTATTGCAATCTTCCTGTTTGTATAATTAAGTCCATAATTATATCGGTAAAGTGCGGAATCATATCCTTTGCTTCACCTTCCGGAGGTTTAGGTATCTTTAACATATTATCATCTGACTGATCTTTATTCGGGTCTAGCCCATTAGGCAGACCAGTGAGTGTTATACCTAAACTGAGAAGATCAGTCATACCTATAATTAAATCGTATTTCTGAGACATGTCAGTAACGATTAGGTGAGTCTTCACTTCTTCTATCTGACAGCATTATGTGTGCATAGTCAATGGCTTGTTCGCAAGTAGTAACTTTGCCATTTCCCAAGATTAAATCAGTTGTTTCGTTATGGACAGCCATATCTGTAGCGTAGGCTACTCGGCGTGAGATAGCAGAGACTTCAGCCCCTGGATCAAATAGTGCCATAACCTTTTCTCCATTTACGAAAACTGCTTGAAAGATACGTTCATCTCCTTTGGTATGGATTTTATTGAACATTTTCTCATAATCTTACTCTAGTGCACACATATGGTACTGTCAGTGCTTAACTTGGACGTCCGGTAAGTCCTTGCAATCCTCTTTGGGTACCCTTGCAAGTAGCACACTCTTTCATATAGTGTCCAAAATCTGGCTTGCCTGGTGCACACTTAACAGGGTCGTGTCTACCATTCCACTTGCCATTACGTTTTGTGAGGTTGTAACCACACTTCTTGCAAGGCGCTCTCACCTTCTTTTCACCTTTCGGTTCGGTAGAAATAAAGCCAGTACCCCCTCCAGTTGTAGTGCGAGGTTTCTTAGTACTACGCGCAGTATTAGTCTCTACTGCGTTTCGCTTAGTGGGCTGGGTGTAGCTCGTGGTGCTAAGTACTCTAGTAGAGGAATTGGTATGCTTGTGAACTATCTTCTCAAAGACAGACCAAGGCATAGATCGCAAATAACCATAGGCGATGATGTCATCATTGACTTTCTTAAAGAGGTTAGCTCCCAGAGTCTCCATCATCTGACAAATTAATAAATATTCGCCAGTATAGGTACGACCACCCATCCGAGTATTCATATGTGTCATATGAGCTAGAGCACCTCGAATAATGGTATCGTTCGCAAAGAACTTGCGAGACTCTAGAAGTTCACGGTCACGTGCATCTTCAAAAAAGGTGTTAAGTATATTATCACGCAACTGGTGCCAGGGTAGGGCTTTCCAGTTGGGCTCATGAGCCTTCAAGATAGTTCGCCATTCACCTGGCTCACAGAAATGAATAAAGGCATTCATCATCTGCTTATCCTTAAGGCTGGCAGACTCCTTAAGTTGGTCGAAGGCCTTCAGTGTCTCCACTGTACTCTCATTAGTAGAGAAATCGACCTCAGCCTGCGCGTTACCTAGCTGCTTTATAGAGCTTGGTTCTAAGCGTTCACGAGGCTCATGCTCAGTGCTACGGACTGCTAGTGCCAAGATGGTGTCTATTTCCTTTCTCTTGTTATCGATTAGATAGCGAATGTTATCCGCTTTCCTATCGTCAAGGTCAGAGTCATTCAATAGACGGTCCTCAAGGACTTGCATACCAGAGCGTAATAGCATTCTTGCTATGGAAAGTGTACTTGTTAGCAATCCGTTGCAGGTATATATATAATTATACAGACAGTAACGCACAGCAGTAACACAGTAAACGATATAAAACTATGTTTGTATGCTAAAACAAGAAAGAATGACACTAGTATTGCCTATAAGAGGTCTGGCGGGCCTTTCTATCCGTAACCGACATGAAAATGAGGGCGGGGCGGCGGGGCCGTGGCCCGCGGGCCCGGGCGTGGTGGTCAAATACTATGACCCAAGAATGACCCCTTTGGGACTATGTAACGTATCAAATAGTAGAATGTTTTACGCTTACGCAATCCAATTAGCGAGCCAAATTCTCAATGTTCTTATTTCTCACTACTACTCTAATCTCTAAAAAGCAGAGAGTGTATATACTCTATAGAGAGTGCTCTACTACTACTCTAGTAGAGTCTATTAGATTCTAGAGAGTAGAGAGGTAGAGTGACAGACTGAAAGGCACCATATGAAAGATACGATATGCACTATGTAGTATGTAGAGTACTCTCACTCTCAATTAGTAGAGTCTCGAGCATCTGGTTACTTGGGACTTAGGTAAAGTGAAGAGTTACTTCGATAGATCTTTCCAAAACCCTAAACCCTAAAGCACTTTATTCTTTGGGGACGAGTTTCTACCTCTTTTTACTCTTTCAGGGTTTAGGGGTTTAGCACAAAAACAAGAGACAACGCTGCGGTGTACGGACTGGGGTGTCTGGTCAGGTGGGGAGTGAACTCGGGACTCGCGGCCTCGCGGGGAGCCGGCGAGTCGCCGACCCGTCAGCGGACAGGGACAGCAGAACTATTCAATTATGAAAAACCGGAAGTAAAGTTGTTTTAAAAAAATAAATACATTGGATGTACAATTTAAAAATTTAAAAAAAGAAGAAGAGATTTTCGATACGAAAAAGGGGTTTAATCCCAATTACTCCATATTTTACTCAAAACAGCAAATATGTATTTTTACTATTATAATTTTTTTAGTTGACAACTTGTGAGTTGTGACTTGTTGAGGTGTGTTGTGAAATGACAATGTGACTTGTGAGTTTGTGACATAAAAATACAAAATTCATCAACGGTCAGGACTCATCACCGACGGTCAGTCCGTCACACACACACACGTGCAACGTCTACAATCTGCAAACTATGCATATATTTTTAAATACTCTTTACTGCCTTTTTTTATACAGTAAAATATAAATATTTATAGTATACATATGTGTATACTACTATATTGAAAAATAAAAAAAATTAAAACACGAAATATTGTAAATTTCTAAGCCACTTAGAGCGAAGTATATTTAGTTCACAATAAAATGCTACAGAGAGTTAGGTACGTTTTTTTTTTAGTTTTGTTTGTTTTTTGTTTTTTTTATCAAAAAAAAAAAAACAGCTTTACTGCTCTATTTATTGTTTTTCTTTTGCTTTTGGATTTGTTTTTGTTTTCTTTTAAAAAACATTACAAGAACAAAGAAAAAGGTTTATGCCAAATTTGAAAGGGTTTAGCGCCCTCGCCCGCCCTCGCCGACTCCCGAAAGGCTCGAATCTTGATTTTGTCTAAAACCTCACAAAAATGTACAAAAATCTTCTTCTAAAAAAAATAGTAAATTGTGACACACCGGATTTCGTCGGCGCGGCGCAGCCTGCGGTGAGGCTGCGGGCCTATTTTGAAAACATATTCAAAGGACTGGTTTTACACAGATTTTTGTTCTTTTTTTCAGAAGAATTTAGATTTATTTATTTTCGAAAACAAAATGCTACTTACTTTTTGCTTTTATTAAAAAAACGATATGACCTTTCGACAAGTTATGAGTTCTTCCTCGTATTTTTATGTACGTCCTTAACTTCTCTTGAATACAAATAGCCGACTCTCTAGCCATTTCTTGTTTCCAATACCAGTCTCCAACTCTCCATAGCCTTCTCTATTCTATGTACACAAGAAGTCAAAGATCAAACCTAATTTCCAGTCCACCGCAGGCCTACAGAGAAACTTTTGTGGAATGTGGATACTATTTGTAACGCAAGTTTCTCGTAGTAATTTAAAATAAATAAATCCATAGCCTTCTTTTAAAATCAAACCCAATTTATCCCACATTTGTATCCAGTATCCAGTATCCACTTACACTAGTCACTACGCATGACGCATTTATATCCGTATCACGATATTTGACCAATTTCAAATACAATAGTGCAACATCTAAATGCTTCAGCAGAGTAGTATAACTGCATTCATAAGCAATATATGTAGTTCTCGATAGTTGCATATATGTTGACTGCTTCTATAATAACTACTACTTGTACTAACTACTAAATAACATTTAACTACTGTCCAACAATAATCACATCAACTACATAAACTAATACACATTATAGTAAGTATGAAGCATGATTGGGAAAGACGAAATCGGTGTTGCTAGTATTTTGGTGAGATCTTGTAGCTCGGCTTTTGCGCATTTGAATGAGAGCAGAAAAGAGGAGCGCGAATTCTATAGGTTGATACCATTTATCAGCAAAAAAGCAGTTTTGGCATATTGCTGTCGATATAATCTTTATTTGCTGCTTTGCCGGACTCTTCTCGTAAGTTTTCCTAAACTAATGAACTAACCTTCTAGAATAACTTTATATATACATATATATATATATATATATATATATATATATATATATATATATATATATATATACATATACATATACATATACATATGCATATGCTTACATATTACTATACTTATACTTATATACATATATATATACATATACATATATATATACATATACATATACGTATATGCGTATGCGTATGCGCATACATATACATATTACATATACATATGCACATATACATATACATATGCATATGCATTATACGTATACGTATGCGTATTATATTGCATACACATATATATATATATATATATATATATATATATATATATATATATATATATATATATATATATATATATATATATATATACATATACATACATATACATATTACATATATATATATATATATATATATATATGCATACATATATATACATATACATATACATATACATATACAAATGCATAATATATGCATACATTTAACAAACATTGACGGGGATTTACTAAGAGGTCATCACATACTCACACACACACACACACACACACACACACACACACACACACACACACACACACACACACAGACAGAGACAGAGAGACAGAGAGACAGAGACAGAGATAGAGACAGAGACAGATAGAGTCAGATAGAGACTGATAGAGACTGATAGAGACTGATAGACCCTTTGTCTGTTGTTATGGATATATGGGTTATGTTATATTTTTAGTTCAACATGTCTGTATGTGTATATGTATTTGGTTTTTGACACTATCATGTAAAGCCCCAATTTTATTATATGATAGATGCGGTCGATTTGTCAATATAATGTAAATGGTACAATCATGCATGATAGTAAGAGAAGCGTTACTATTTCACCGTTGGCTATGACTTGTACTTATGATTAGACCCCTAGTTACAGAGACATTTCGATATGTTTAAATGTTGTATTTGTGAATATGTGTATACATACATATGTTTATCGTTATATCTATATATCTACAGGCACATGTGTTATAGCATTTGCTTGCAACATATATATGATGTGAATGTATCTTTGTACGTACTCATTCACACTTGTTTACACAGTACAATGTCTATTTAGACGTGATAATGTATACCGCGCTATTTTCAAATTTGTGACGGATATGCAATCTTTGTTTTCGCCTCACTTTATACTCACCAATCTAGATAAGTTTATTGAATGAAAAGCTAAATCGTATCGAATTTGTTTTACGTTCGGATATGCATATATGTAGTTCATGGTTTTGTTTACGTATTTATTCCCATGAATACGTTGCACCAACTCGGAACGTGTACACTTATTCACAAACGTTGTGAGATAATGTTGAATCCGTTGCATGACGCGTATATCGCATTTGCTTTCGTGTATGTGATTTTATACGTTTTATACGTAGAAGGTTATTGGAGGGTGATAGATACTGTCCATATATATATATATATATATATATATATATATATATATATATATATATATATATATATATATATATATATATATAAATATATATGTATATATATATATATATTTCAGTAAATTATAAATACGGCGAACAGGTCACGTATCTAGTGTGTGCGTAGATAGGTATACTACGGACTTTCCAGAGTACTTTCTTAAACGCTGTAGATGTAACTATCCCTCGACTTCGTTTTACACTTCGCATACCAAGGACAAATACCTATGGCGAATTGCAATTTCAAACAAATTCATTGCTTGTTTGGGTAAACATCTGAAAACTGCGCACGTTACGCTGCCCCGAACCGCTACAACTAAGTTAATCTTTATCCACCGTATATTTGATACAACTCCCTTCTCACAATAACTCCTTAAAAAGGCCGTCGCGTGTTTCCTGCGTACAGAACGTTGCTCGTCTTAGCTGACAATTCTGATGTTGAGGAGCCCGAGGATGCCAGTTGGCAATCTGTCACATCCGGAGGCGCGGTACTGTTTTTTGATGCGTGTGGGAGTGCGTGCTACTATATTCTGGTGGGCACCTATGGCATCACAGCAGTGATGGCGCTAGCATTAGCCGTCGCCTTCCGGCGTATAAAAGCACTCCACTTGTACTCGAGATACACCAATATATTGCTCGGTATGTTCTTTTCGCGTCAAAGATATAGATGCAGTCGCTGTTCACGAAGCTTCGTTTGATGAATTGACGAGCATTATTCAGGGCTACACCTGTCATTCACACTGTAACGTAATATATATATGAATTGCGTATGGATAGTATATATACATTTATATACCGTTGTATTGCTTAAATGTTCTTTTTTTCTGCACCCCGCAGGTATCGCCCTGATCACAACCCCGACTGTGCAATGCGCTTATCTGATTTCAGTATACCTGAACGGCTCCTCGATTCTTACGACTATATTATCGTTCCTAGATGATATGGGGATCTACTTCCTGTTTTTCTGCGTGTTCCTGCGCCAGTATCAACTATATCGAATCTTGTGCACAAAAAAGAAATCGAGATGGTAAGGTAGTACAGTTGTGATGTGTTTGGTGCCCAAACGTGTAACGCAATGGTCTGTAGTGGTTTGCCAGTGGAGCTGTGTATATTTGGAATGGTGATATTATAAGGCAGCTTGCCTCTTCGTGGAGTTGTCTTGCATATCAGTACCAGCACACGTTCACCTTCGGGTAGTGGGCCAGGTTTGTCGATACGTTCGAATAATACTCAAGTCGGCGCCGCTACTGAGAGACGTGCGTCTATGTATGTTTACTTTGTACATCTGCATCTGCGTATACATAAGATTACACACACACAATGATCTCTGTCACTTATTTGGTTTGTTTGGCATGCCAACCCGAGAACGGTTATTCTACTAGGTATAAGGAAACCTGTATGAATGAATCGCTAATAGCGATAGCTCTGCGTATTTACTACCACAGTATAAAGGTGACCGTCCGCTTCCTGATTGTCTACGCGATAGCCATAGTGGTGGTCCTGACAGTCATTCTGCTGTGCGAATTCACGGATTCCTGTCCCCTCTGGGCGTTTGATATCTATTACTTCCTACCTGGTATCATATTAGGTATGTTAACCAATGAGTATGTGTAGAGAGATTGCTATGTAAGTCATATAATGTATGTGTATTCGGTATATTATTGAGCATTTCCAATAATGAGTCTGTGTAGAGATCATCGTATCACACCATGTTCAACTCTAAAATCGTCTACCATATCTCCTTAGCTGTAGGTATACGTGTAGTCCTTTATCCAGTTCAGCGAAAAGCACGCTTGGGGACTATTCAACACAAGTCAACCCTACCTATCTCGGCCAACACGCATATTATATATGCATGGTACACCCAATGCACTTTTCCATATCTCTTTATGTTTGTCTCTCCACTTTTGAAACGCTCGGAACAAATCTGTGAACCCAAAACCCAATAATTCAAATCCAAACCCTTTTCCGATCGCCCAGTTTGTTGTTCCTGCTATTGCTGCTGGAATATGTGGGTAAGTATTCAACAATTTACCGCGGTGTGGTGTTCAAAGTAGATGATTGGGTTATGTTGATAGTCCTTGTTGTTAGTGGTTTGAGGTTTTAGCCTAGGCTATACTCATTGTTTTATTCCTATGTTCAAATTTCATATTCCTTGTCTTTAGCGATTTAAGGTTTTGCCGTATGCATACGTTAGTATCCAATGTCGTGGGTTATACCTATGTTCAAATTTCATATTCCTTGTCTTTAGAGATTTAAGGTTTTGCCGTATGTATACGTTAGTATCCAATGTCGTGGGCGGCTAGCATGTCCCAATGCGGCTGTTCCATGCCATACACCTGTGAAATCAAGCCGTACTTCAGTAGCCTGGAAAATTAATAGATCAACTCACATCACTACCATTTTTACCTTTTTCGCGGCAGTACTATATTGCCGTGGTATGTTATTGTTTATCTGTGACGCACCTGTACCTAAGTAATACTAACCGTACTATATCCGCTTGTTTCTTTTGTTTCTATTCGTTGGTATCCTTCAGGCCGTCTCCTTTGTCTTCCGTGATCAGCATGCCTTGATGCGCTTGTTAGCGTTTGCGATTTTTACGATGTTTGTGGCGCTGTCCCAGATTTTTCTGAGTACCATCGCCGGGGAGATCATCTATTATTGCAACACTCTGCTCTCTATATGGGTAATGGCAGCTGAGGTGAGTGTTATTGTTGTGGTTATTCTGTATGAGCTATTCATAGTTTAATAGGGTTTAGGTACGTGTGGATATACTCTGGGAAACTCAGTATGTGGTGACTTTAAAAGTTCTCGGAGGCGAGATGACGCATTTCATGACCGCAACACAATCGTCTCTGCATTTGTAACGGCATTTGGGCAGGGGTTATTCTAAGTCATTATGGATATGGAGTATATAGAAATTATGTGTGGGTGGATTCACTATGGGAAGATCTGGATGCTTTCGATAGGTGATGGCTTTCGATTGTTCGGAGGAGAAATCCTATAGTGCTGCAACACAGTCCTCTCACTCTGTATGGGTATTTACCTGTGGCCGAGGCATTAAATCCTTGCTATGTACAGCAATTGATATGCGCAGTGATATACACATGCGGTAGGTATTCATGAGTGAGTTTTGCTTACAACGCTCAGCTCGTGTATGAATGTCTTGTGTATGTACTCTACTCCAGGATATGCAGCAGCATCTTCAGAACCCGCATCCTTATCACAGACCGTTCGCTAGTATACTGCTGTATTGGATGATATGTGTTCTTGTTGACGGTATAAGAGATTGTAGTCGTCATTCGATAACACAAGTTTTCATTACCTTAACCTTGATACAGACACAAGGGTCGTATCTGGTCAATCACATATACAGACACTACAAGAGGGTGCCCCTTTTTGAAGAAAACGTCATTCTCAAGGACGTGTTCACCATACTGGACGGAAGCACGGTATGCGTGTTGTTAGAGATGCAGCCATTCTTTCCAATTTTTTAGAACGTGGCTACGCATATCTCGCATAGCGAGCCTTAATGTTTTGTTGGCGTACGCGATTTTGATAAATCGTAAGATCTACTGGCACAAAGCGTTTGAAATAATCCGAGTTCTAATTGTTGTATACAGAGATTTCTTTCAAATGTGCACGAATATATATATATATATATATATATATATACATATATATATATATATATATATACATATACATATACATATACATATACATATACATATACATATACATATGCATGCATATATATATGCACACACATATACGTAATATGTACACATATGTATGTATATGTACATGTACATATATATGTATGTATAATATAAAATATATATAATATATATGTATAATAATATGTATATATAATAATATGTATATATATATATATGTAATAATATGTATATATATGTATATATAATATAATAATATATTATTAATAATATATGTGACATATAATATGTGTATATATATATATGTATAATAGTATATATCAATAATAAATGTATGCATGATAATAATGTTAAATATGCATGTTATCTCATGATGTAATATATATGATGGCAATATATATATAATATGATAATATAGGCATGTAATGCAAATAATGATGATGATAATATGATGCAATAATAATGTATATGTAATAATAATAATGTAAATATGTTGTGTTTTATGATAATACTACGCACATATATCGGACATTTGCACGCGCGCACGCACGGGACGCGCGCGCACGTGACATCATATGTAATATCAATAATGCGTGCACTATTGCATGCGCACAATGCACGC
>LUCW03001013.1:0-15000 GCA_001586965.3 Sphaeroforma sirkka | reverse complement strand
CGCTATACGCGCACATATAGCCTCCCATAGACCAATAAAATAGTATGCTATAATGCCAGAAAGGTCTGTTAGGTATGGACGGACTAGTATAACGCTTACGAGTGGCTAGTTTGGCCCAGTTCTGGTACAAACTGAAATCCGTCATAAATTTTGAACCAATAGTCAGATCGGGAAGAGATTGAGCATACGTTTATTTTTCGTCAAAACGAAGAAGTTGTGCTATATGAGTGCCAATGAGATTGATTTTGTAAGGTAGCTCTGGGTCAACCTCTATAGTCTATAGTATAAATCCCCCTCCTTCTCTATTTTATGTTATCTGGGCCTATGTATAAATATCTGTGGCGACTTCTTCGGTTCATCTACTCTCAATTGGAGTAAAATTAAGATGTTTTCCACAAAAGAAATGTTCACTGTATGTACCTAGTAACAAGCTAACAATGTGTATTTAGTATTTACAGTTTTAGTGCTTCACACAGCACACACAGCCTTCTAATTTGAATGTAATTTTAGAAGGCTATACTATATATGTGATTGAAATTTTGTTTTGGTTGATCATGATGACCTTTGGACTCTGGCAACCCACTAATGCTCCAATGAGTCTAGGGTCTGGACTCTGGAACTATTGAACTTGTAAGTTTACAAAGTTTTTGTGCGAAACACAATCTCGTTTTCGAACGCGAGCTGTGTCAGTGTGTCACAGAAACTGGGACAGACGTCCAGAGGGTCGTAAACGGGAGGGTTGACGTTGCATATCATACACAGAAATCAGTTGGCCATGATCCGACTAAAGACTACATATCTCTCTCTGACCGACTGGTCAGTAGTCAGCGGGGTACTTCTGAATTCTAGCACGACCCTCCGGAGTCTGTAGCAGGGTGTATAAAATCATATTTCCCCTTATAGGGTGTAAGTGTCTAGAGTATATATGAGTGGTACCTACTGATCTTCATAGGCAAACTAGTTAGTTTGGCCATGGACTAATGGAGACAGGGACCAGTCCGACCAGATCATAAGCCAGGACTTCTGGAGACAGGGAGAATGATACCATAAATCCCCCGAAATTTACGCCGTGCTGGAGACGGGATGGTGATATTATTTAAATCCACTAGGGAGAGAATATTGTTTCCTAGTACATCATCCGGGAGATAATGATTCTGGTATAAATCCAGAGAAGAAGTATATAAACAAAGATGGTTTTTCCTAGGTCTGGCACACTGAGGCCGCGGGGGATTATTTCCTTCATGCTGTTCACATGCCTCGGTTCTTTACAAGGAGAACCTTAGAGACGTCCCTAATATTGCGATTACGAATACTTTTAGGAAATGATCGACCGTGTTCCCCATTAGCATGTCTCCAGCGCACACATACAGGCGGGGTGTCAATGAATCGCCCTGAGTGCAATATGGAAAATCGAACAATATCAAGATATCTGCAGCAGATATCAGGTGGGCTTGCGATATAGCGTTCAGATATCTACGCGATAGAAATGCCTGAATCTATGTAAAGTGTGACTGTTGAATGCTTTATAGTTTCAGGGCAGGTGATGTACACGATTTTTCCATGACGTCACGATGGGCTAAGGTTGCATAGCACATATATATCCGTGTACACACAAATACACATACACACACACACACATATATATATATATATATATCATATGCGTGAACAATATACATGCGCACACCTGATGTGACACCCCAATAATTAGTTGCCAAAGTTGGACCTTTCTGATTGCCGAATACATTTTATTCAACTGCAGAATCACCAACTCTTGAAGGCCACATAATTCACTACGATATTAGTCTCTCTGATGTCTTCTATATGTTGTGCTACATCGCAGCGAGATCGGAGTCAATCCCAAATCTTAGGTGCCAATCTCTCAACACGTGCACATATATCAATGCGTACAGTACACCCTCTATTCTCACTCATGCTCGAGTGTGCACAGCACCCAATATTCATCAGTTCCGGAATCTAAACTACTTCAACCAGTTTAAAGTGCCAGGTGTCAAGTGTCATGTCAAAGAACTGTCTCCCGACCGTGCTCGGTGACGTCACGCGTCATGCAGTATTGACGTACAACTGAATATGCGACGAGCAAACCACATTATATACCTACCTACGCGTACGTATATCCTACAGTATAGTCTGCAAGCAAAACAACTGACATCGGTGCACCTATATCAACCGTTAACTAGTCTAAGTTCGAGCCATTTGCGGGCTTGCCGAATTCCATTGTCTGTCGCCGCATACTGTATTGGCATATCTTGGCCGCACGGATGGTCACCAAGGAGCAACCATGGATCTAAACCCAACGCCCAACGACCCTTCAAATAAAAGAATAGTCGGGGGACAGTACGTGCGCGTTTCCGCACGGGTTGCTATGTGGTAGCCGAGAGCGTATACCCGTAAGCCCATAATGTATGGATGATGATAAAGGGTGTGCGTGTGGATGCCGGAGAGCAATCCTCTTCGGCAGCTGGTGAGTGTGCCCTGTTGGTGGACATGCGTTCACGTGCACGGCATTGTAGACACATGCAAGTGCATAACAACGCACTACACGCTCACCCTGGGCGTATGTGTCGATGGCATCTGTCTCTGTCTCTGTGCCCTCGTGTTGTTTGTGCAAGGATAAGCGAGTCCTTCATGCTAATACGTAGTGACGTGTTTTTTGTGTGCAAGGATAAGCCAGTCCTTCATGTTTCTGTGTGCCATTTACCTTGAAGTTTGTGCGTTGCTTGTGTATGTATGTATGTGTATGTGTATGTGTGTGCGCGCGCGTAGGTATATGTGTATGAGCTGTACCACATTTCGCTCGCACCATTTAACGTCTCCCTCCATTCCCGAACGGTATCGCGATAGGCCCCAGACAGACTCGTTAACAGTTATCGAACTACACACACACCGTGGCCGGATGTGTATGCAAGTACGTACGGCTGTGGGCGTGTACGTACACAAGCACACACAACACATCGAACGTGTGTGCGTGCAGGCATGTACACGCCTGTGCAGGTAATATACCTAGAATATCTCGCCCATCATACAACGCACCCCACCACCACCGATGTTCTCGATGGTGTCAATGGAAGTGTGTAGGATGTTGTCCACATATTCGAGCATCAGCCCCTTCTGTTCGTCCGTAAAGGCCTGTGGTAGTTGAGTAGAGGCGACCGGTGAGTTCATGTACATGCACACATATTGGATATAAGGTGCATATCTTTCAATCCATACATAGTCAGTTGATGAGGGTGTGTGATTAAATGTTATATTCACTTATGATCAGTTGATGAGGGTATGTGATTATATGTTATATTCACTGATAATCAGTTGATGAGGGTGCGTGATTATGTCATATTCACTTATGATCAGTTGATCCATACATGGACAGCAGGCAATGTAGAGAGAAATAGTTTGCAGACAGGTGTAGCGGCATAGGTTGCAAAGGATGGTCTCGTATGTGCTTTAGGTTGACTGTCTCGGTGTGCACGTGGCGTGAGGACAACGGATACGGTACAGAGGCACAGCCTGTATCACTATCATACGCACACACACCCCTGTGCACGCAACTAAAAGCGAGCATCACACACGTGTACAGATTTAAGTTAAAGTACGCTATAACACATATAGCAGCACATGTGATATACTTACCCTACACTCAATATACTAAACATACACGCAGTATACTATTCATACACTTGATATACTTAATATAAACGCAGTATACTATACATACACGTAATATACTATACATGCACGCAATATACTATACATACACGCAATATACTTTATATACACGCAATATACTATATGCATACACATTGCCACACAAGACATACATTGTAGGCTCGTGTGGACATGGCCATGATACGTTTGCTGTAGGGCTCCCCGTGTACCTCCAACACATTGCCACACAACTCATTCATCTGTGCGCGAGTGATGGCGATGATCTTGTGGCTCTGCTCCAACGTCTTAACCAGGTTCTCTCGCTCAGCCTGGAATGGTAATGGACAATTATCAGGTATTGAGGGAATGGGAGTGGACAATTATAAGGTATTGAGAGAATGGGAGTGGACAATTATAAGGTATTGAGGAAATGGTAGTGAACAATTATAAGGTATTGAGGAACTAGCAGATACCTATAAACAACTCGACAGCCTGGAACAGTAATTGACAATTATCAGGTATTGATCTACAAACTTTACCTTTAATACACACGACCTCACATAACAAACCACAACAGCTTTCTCCCCACACACACCTTATCCTCAATACTCTCGAGGCACACCACCGCACACGAGCTGCCAACTGCCATGAGCACGTTGGTGTGGTAAATGGGGCGCATCTCCGCGTCTGTAGCATGGAAGAGGCACAGAGTGTAGCCCAGGCGTTTGGCCCAAGTCTCGGCAATGCGGCGGTTGGCTCTCTGGGATAGGGCGATGTAGGCGATACGGCGCTTGCGATCGGCAACGATCACACCTGTGAATATAATGGGATATAAATAGAACAGTACGAGTGTGGGATAATACCTACAAATAGAATGGGATATAAATAGAATAGTACGAAGTGTGAGATCACATCTATGAATAGAATAAGGTATACATAGAATAGTACAAAATATGAGATCACCTATAAATAGAATGGGATATAAATAGAACAGTACGAAGTGTGAGATCACGCCTATGAATAGAATAAGACATACATAGAATAGTACGAAATGTGAATAATTACGTATATCTTGAGCACAAATGGCAAAGATAACATCTACAAATCGACTTTAAGTTTAAGTGCGAATGCTCTAGGATGAACACGATATATATAAACGGTAATTTTAAGCACAAACAACCATTGAACCACTCGACACAGGTCTGTGCATTGCTATCGTTGCATCTGTGAAACAGCAGTGAATAAGAAGTAAGGCACACACGCACAACAGCAACAACCTGTGATATATGCAAAACAGTGTAATACAATTACACATCCATATACCTTTCAGCAGGTATCACTCTTTCTCGCATACACATGCACACACACATAACACACCTGTCGTATAAAAAAAAACAGCACAATACAATGACACTTCCATTTACATGTCTATTTGCATTCTCGAGCACACTCTCATACACCTGTAGTATATGCAAAACAGCACAATACACATACATATACATTGCAATAGGTATTCACACACACACACACCTGTAGATTCCAGGAAACTGGGGAAATCGGAGTACTCCCACTGGGTGAAGCTCATTTCCCGATCGTATACTTCCTGCATATCACTGATGATATATTCGCGGCGCTCTTTTCGGCGCGACTCCGTTTTCATGGGATAGAAGACCTAGAAACAGGAAGAAAATGGGATTTTGCAATGGAAAAGTAGGGCATGGAATTGGGTTCAGAATCCTGAGGCAATGTTCTCAAATAGGATGGTGGATAGTTTAGTGTTTGTTGGGCTTTCTAATGGACAGGGCCAATATATTACCGTGAGTATAAAGTAGAACACGTCTATTAAACATACTCTGCACAGCAGGGTATCTATCTGTGTATGTGCATGTGTTTGCAATGAGTGCTTGGCTGTGGATGAAGTAAATATAGATATATATATATATATATATATATATACGTATACATACAAATGTATTAAATCTAAAATTACATATACATGTATATATATATATATATATATATATCATTGACGTATTCACCCGCTTACATAGTATAGACTGAGCTAACCGACATAGTCACACATTCGATCAGATACAAACTACTCGCGCGATACTCCTTTACTGATGAGCTCTATGTGCATGAAACACGACAGTATGTCGTGTATTTATATCCACTATCGTTCGAAGGCTATTATATAAAATCCGACCAAAAGAACACAAATACGACAAAAGCACACATATCCGTCACATACCACAGTCGACTTCTTCTCGTCAAACTCTGTAGCGGAATGTGTACTAAACCAATTATTGGGGAAGACCGAATCAGGCGACTTGTACCAACGCTCGTTAACAAACAACAGCACCTGTGCAGACCAATGATGGGGGTTCAACAATGGTCAAGTCGTGAGAAGGTGACATGTATCGTGAACAAATACGTCTTGAACTACACACACATATATATATATATATATACGTCTATGAGGAATTGACTTGTATCGTCTATGAACAAGTCGTGCGAAGTTGATGACTCATATCTTTAACTAACAATAACACTTATTGTTATAATATCATGAAGGGATTTGAACAACGACATAGGTCTTGAGATAGTTGACGTGCACCATCCAATCGTTTTTAGGGTTTAGGGGTTTGAAGATATGCTGCGCTAATTAACATGATATTTAGTATATGTATGAGATTGGTATATATAAATATATAGCTTATAAACATGTACATACACACACATGTAGAATATAAACATATACATGTAGCTATTCGTAACGCCCAGAGTTGTCAGTTGCGCTCAACCCTCTCTTAGATAATGTCATGCAGATCATCACAGTCTATATCAGACTCCACTATGTAGCAAGCCTTACATACACACTACGTCTATCTCAAATGTGTATATGTATTACATGTACATACGAACACACACACTACCGTCTATCGCAAATGTATCACATGTACATACGAACACACACAACATACTGTCACGCCCAGCGTGGTGAGTTTGCGATGGAACTCAGAGAACTCTGCAAGGGCCTTCCGCTCCACCTCATCGGCTGACATGCCATGTTTGTGCATAAAGTAATTATCGGCTGCCGTTTCCTCGTTGGTGCAAAACCCAACGGGAGCCACCATCATCACCTGATGTATGATACTTGGGATTAAGGTGTGTATATAGCGATATATATACGTGAACACGTCGATAATGGGGATATATGTAGCTCAAGAAGTACATATATACATATACAAACTGAGGTCAATTTGTGCACACACACACACATATATATATATATATATATACATCTGTGCAATAGAGGATTAATTCCCACCCACCGTGTTGGTTGTCTGGTGGATCTGAGTATCGTTTGAGGTACCCCACGCGCGCTGCACTCTGTCCGTAGGTGGGTTGAACGGCTTCAAGTCGATCGTTGGCGTGCCTATCGAGTAGGAGATATGTTAAATCGAATCAGAGTGTTCGAACGGGTGCCCTTTCCACCCACTTTATGGACCGGTTTTGTGCATAGGCCCTAAATTGAGATACGAGGTGCATCACATTCATACTAGATCTGTGTTGAACAACCGGTTGCAGTACATGGGAGTTCCTGATAATAATAACGCACGGTGGTATGTGTGTTGTAATGCACACTTTGTATAGCGGCGTGTGCACTCACCATAGACGTTGCTAGAGAGTACATAGACACACATCAGTAAAACACTACAAAGCTCACATACATCAAGTACGCATAAAGAAAGTAACCTGTGCTCTCCAACTACACATGCATCCATGGTTGAGGTGGTTATAGAAATTGCCAGTGACTTCTGATATACACACATCGGTATATATATATGTACGCGTATATGCATCTTTCTGTTTTTGGAAACCCATACCATCCACCGCAGGCTTCTGCCTGAACACCAGCGTCGTGTTAAAGATCCAGTCACTCTTGAGCTCGCTCTCAAAGTCAAACGTTACACACTTCACCGTCCCACTGAAGTGTGCACTACCCTCGAGGATGTCGGCGATCTCTGCGTTATTGACCAACAGTTGGCCCTCTCCAAAGTTAAATACACCCAGGCCATGTGTGTTGTAGATGGACTCGGGCAAGCGCACGACGTTCATGCCCACATCACGGATGTACGCGGATAGCTCCATGTTCATGCGGGAGAGGACGTATCTGCATTAGTGTGATGTTGTGTATGCGTATGTGTGAGTATTTGTGAGTGAGAATCAAGGTATCTACATTGGTGTGATGCTGTGTATGTATATGTGTGAGTACGTGACCTCTGTGAGTGATACTAATATGTACATCTATCCAAGCACACCTTTGTGAGTGATACTTATAAATACATATATAGTCTATATCTATGACGAATACGCGTATACGCCAACAACTCGCTGCTCATGTAAAGAGTTCAGATACGTGCAGATATCATTCCATGTAACGTGGACAAGTGTGCTTCCGTCTTGTCATGCACTTACACAGAGACCATCACTACACCCCTCTCAGCTGCTACAGCACACAAATGCATTCACAAGTCGTCTGTTCTGGCTTTGCCACCATATATATATGCATGTATGTGTATATACACACCTGTTGCGGCTATTACAGTACACGTATTCATTGACCAGTCGCCTGTTGAGATTGTTCTCTCCAATGATAGAGTCCAGAATCAGCACACTTTTGGCATCCACAATCTTCATGACCTGGTCCAAGTAGCCACGCTCAGGCGAACGGTCGAAGATATCACGCACCACCGCCACACGTGCAGTGCCGAATACCTACAATCATGTTTATTTATAGAATGGGGCGTGTGAGCTATAATTTGAACTATATGCCCGCGCTCAGGGGAACGGTCGAAAATATCCCGTACCACCGCAACACGCACAGTAAATTCATTTCTACAAGAATATAGATATATATACACCAGTATACACATATTTCCTTTTTGCTTTTCCGACTCGCGGCCGATACATACCTCCTTCTTCATTAAGTACCGGACTGACGACTCATTGGTGCCAAGACCAACACCCATGAAACAAAGGTCCGCTCCAGCAGGCACATAGTCCTTACCTACAGGACATGAGTCATAGAAGTAGCTGTGAGTATTGCTTATAGTTCTTACTTACATGACACGACTTTTGTAAGCAGCTTTGATTATTGATTAGAATGAAGCACGCATGCCACCTGCCTAACTGCCATGCGACTACCTACTAGAAGCTAAACACTCCATGCGACTACCTACTAGAAGCTAAACACTCCATGCGACTACCTACTGAAAGCTATACACTCCATGACGATATACTCTGGCATTATCGCTATGAGTTCACTCGTGCACTTGGCCCATCTGCTATGCCTAATTGCCATGTGACTACCTACAAGAAGCTAAACACTTCGTGCGACTACCTACTGAAAGCTAAACACTCCACAAGGCTACAGTCTGGTATTATCGCTACGAGTTCACTCGTGCACTTAGCCCGTATGTTATGCCTAACTACCATGCGACTACCTACTAGAAACTAAATATGAGGCTATACTCTGGTAGTATCGCTATGTTCCAGTGCGTCTAGTGACCCTTCCTCCCAAGACAACAAATGAAACTTATGACTTATGATCTGATCACAAAAACAAAAACAACGAACAATAGAGTTCTTACGTTCATCTGCAGGGATTGATACAGGGCTACTACTGATACAGCAATTTCACGCATCTATGTGTACATACACTACAAAACAGGACAAGAGCAGCCCATGTAGCCATACCATTCATCTGCAGGGGCTGCGGCAGGTTGGCGATGATGGGCAGTCCCAGGCGCTCGAACACATGGCGCAGAATCTTCTCTTTGTGACTGTCCACGACGGTGGTTGTCAAGACAACGCCCTTGGGGGTACAGATCTGCAGCAGACACGAGTGTTTTAAGTTAACTAGGTGCTTATGAGTGGAAAACGCGTACGTTGATAGGTAACGGTATTAAAGTGCCCGTGGGTGTACACAGATACTTAGTCAGCATTAGAGTCTAGAGTCTCAGTACAGAGTACGTTGCTAGGCAACCATGTAGTTTAGGTTAGCTAGGTGCTTATGAGTAGAAAACGCGTACGTTGATATGTGAAGGTATTCATATGCCTGTGGCAGATACGATGTCAACACTAGATGCTCAGTACAGAGTACGTTGCTAGACAACCACGAGTTTGAATTCAGATACGAGACATATGCCCATCTTAGCACATCTGAGAATGACAGACTTTGGACACAACTAATAATCTGATACAGAAACCCCAATACGCCGACGAAAACAGACAACAAAAAGAATGATACATATATATAGATATCTTTATCTATATACTAAATATATAATATATTTAGCATATAGAATATATATAACACAAACGAGCAAAGATAAAGCCTGTAGTAAGCACAAAGCACACCAGAGACAAAGACACTGATTCGCGCAGAGGGAGACTGAGAACAGTCAGTTCGGTACCTGTAAGCGCTCATTCAGCAGATCGGACAGTGGCTCGACATAGTACTTGTCACACTCCAGGCGCCCGTCGATGGCGCGTTTCAAATTTAGAGAGATATGATTGGCCCCGGCGTATCTAGAAATGTAAAAAAAATGAGTTTTCATTGGTGTTTAATTTCTTCAGCCACTTGGTGTGTTTACACAGAATATTGTGATTTTATTGATATTGGAATCTCTTGAGGATAGTCACTTTATTGCATACACCTGACAGGCGTACACTATAACAATCACACAGCTGAAGAGACCAATCCGAGTGACGGGGATTCATAACCATACATACTCACACACTTCAAATTGACACAAGACACACCAAGGACATAATCCAGGAGAGTATACTTATGTTTTGATATACTCGTGAAAATTAGTCTACGTGCACAGAGAGAACGACTCGCCATCTCTACATACTTCTAGGCGCTGATGTGCACTTCACAGATAAAACATATTTGTACCTTCACGCACGATACAAGTAAATATATAAATATATATCTCATATATATATATATATATATCTTTTAGATGTACAGACAGTGTATTCATACTACACAACGCAGCGGAAGCATCTTAAAAATCTATTATCCATTTTATGTTGTCGACCACGCACTTTTTTAATGATTCATCGAAATACTAGGCACACGTACGTATATTTAACAATAGTTCTCCCGTCAACAGTAAACTGATGTACACCTAAATAGAAGAGCTTACCTTTGCGCATGAGTATGATTCAAATATCTCATCACACCACTTTATATACCACCTCCTACGCACAGACAAGCACATACACATACACACACACACACATATATATATATATGTATATACAAATAAATATATAGATACTCACCCCAGTTGGTGCATGTTCATGCCTTGCAGAATGACCTTCTTGTAGCTAAGAATCTCTTTCTGTGTGACGTTCTCATCGTCGGTGGTGCACACAATGTGGTCCAGCATGTACTCGTGGAACTCAGGAGTGTGGCAGCCAGACAGGATCACATCCTAAAACAACAAGTAAAATTAAACACATGATATAAATCACCTGAGTGGTTAGGTTTGGGTTAAACGAAGAACTCTATTTGATCCTAAATGGGACCATTTAATTCACCTGACTGTTAGTCCCATATATATATATATATATACATATATATATCTATAGAAATATACATGTGCGTATATACATACATATACATATATATATAAATATGAATACATATATACATATATCCAATCTACAGATCAGGACGTGAGTTTCTACACTACATGGTTATAGCCTACGCACGTGGTTGATTCTATTTATAGCACAGCATTTGACCTTACCTGTAGAGACACGGCTTTGCAGCCTTCGTTCTGCAGGTTCTGGAAGAAGGACAAGTAGTCACGCTGTCGGTGGGTACTCATTGCAGTAGCTCCTTGGAGTGCTGCAACAAAGGGTCGAAGCGACCTACAGCCATTAGAAGATCCGTATGCACTCTCTATATATAATACATACATACATGCATATATATATATATATATATATATACGTGTGAGACACTGCTTTGAATCTGGCATTGGAACCCATATACAGTGCTATAATAACTTTACGAGTGCGATAGCGTGGCCGAGTGCTGCGGTGAATTACACAACAAACACTATAGAGGCTGATGAAATCATTAAACGGATTGCGCGTTAACAATGATCAGGTGTCGTGATAACTTGACTACTGGATATTGAAAGAGTGGCATACGTATATTCTGTGAAGCCTGCTGGGGGTTTATCGCTAAGCAAGGAAGGCCTATCTTCACATGTGTCGCTCATATACTCAATGCAGGCATTCGCACACGGGAACAAGCATGCGAGAGATGCAGCAAACTCGAATACTAACACCCCAGCAGACATATACCCAGCAATAGACCGGTATAGTATAGTACACACCCGACGAAAGAAGGCCACACCACCATCAGTACCAGCAAACAGCCCGAGAAATCATAGACGCACCAAAACTACAGAACACAACCCTACGAAATATACGAATGCAGCGTAGCGATAACGACCGTCATGCCCGAGTACGAGAAGAACACATACACACAAACGTACATGCATACGCACAGGAACACGTATGCAATATATATACGATATATATATACACATATTTATACCAAAACCTTTAGGCACCCGACGAAGGCATGTCGCCACTGAGTAGAACAACGAGATGAGCATATATGTACGCAAAACTCCACCAACACTAACACCAGCACGTATACATATTATATATATATATATATATATATATATATATATATATATATATATATGCCTTCTTATACCAATATCCATACATACCCGACGAGAGTATGCCTCCACTGAGCAGAATATCATGGTACAACAGAAGCGTTGCTTTGTCATTCTCACAATTCCACGGTCTAACGGCAGCGGACATTTGACCCTCGCCCGCCAGCACAGACACCATCTCTTCATTCTGATTGGCCACGGCGTGCTCTATCGGCATCTCTGATTGGAAGATAAAAATAGAATAATCACGTCAAAACGTATCCAGTTCAATACAAAGGAGATTGTATCTGCTCTCTGAGTAGACAAGGCGAGCATTATGTACAGGTAGAGAAGAGGGTAATGACATAAACATGTGCACATACCAACACATCATTCTTCAACACAATATTGTATACGACAGACACGCTTTTGCGACACAATCGACGAGACCCAAAGAAAAAACGACATTCAATCGGCCCTTGGCAGGGGTGTGAGTGAGCTGCCAGGAGGATTTGTGATCTTAGTCATAACTCAGTCCTCACTGTATTGCCATCTGTACACAGTCAACGCGTTAACGACGCTCACTATACATCACCCCCTTCCTCACCACCACCGAGACGACAAAGGAATAACACCCATACAACGATAGGAGCCGTGTAGGGTGCGATTGATATCACTATTACACTTCATGACACTCAGACGACACATGGGAGGCTCGTTTAGCGGATTGTGTGCAACAACTTATACTTACGACCCCAACGGTTACGCTTATAGGTTTTAGCACCCTTTTCCAGCAGAAAACGGGCCACGGCAAAATGGCCTTCGGATGCAGCAATGTGTAGCAGTGACTGTCCATCCCAATCCACTGTGGTGAACAGATTAACATATTAGCATATATATATGCATATTTATATATATAAACATATATATATATATATATATATATATATATATATATATATATATATATCCACTCATCTCTTTAAGTAATATTTGGCAATATCATGATTATAATAAGTATAGCTGTACTTAGCTTGATGAGAAAAAAATACAGATTCGTGAGCACGTAAGCACGTAAGCAAATATACATATATATATATATATATATATATGTATACATATATATCAATACACATCCGACAGCTAATAGCTACGTAAAAGTGTACAAGAAAATGAATATGAATAGATATATGCGTCTATTTATATGTAATTATACTCTTAATCGATCACATACATACACAAACGAAGTTGTACATGAATATGGATATGGACATAGACAAGAGCTATAAACATATATATATATATATATATATATATATAATGTAGATATATATAAACATAATATATGCAATATATATGTATACATATATACATGTATATATATACAAAGACACGCAGACACACACATATATATATATATGAATTAACATGCAAGTTTATGCACACAAATATATATATGTTTATATATATATATATATATATAATATCCTCGTGCTATCGTTACTGTCGAAATATATTTACGTCCGATTTGCCACATACAAAGAAACATACCGTGATTGACTTCCAATCCCTCCTCAAGCACCTTCTTCAGACCATCAATATCACCCACGTGACAGTAATGGACAGCTCGATAGAACCTCTCATCGAACTCTTTAGTGTGTAGAGGTGATTCGGTTTGTCTGGGCGGTGTTATGATACGTTGAATACCCAAAGGTACAGACTTATCACAGTCGGAATTCATAGCCGCTAGTTTAGCTTGCACAGCCGCAACCTCTTCTTCTTTGGTCATCGTGGTCTGTTTGCGCGGTGAGCTCGGATGTTCCATAAACTGTATTTATATGTTAGTAAACTGTGTGACAGTGTGTGTGGACTGTGGTACGCGTCAATGATGCTATTCAATGTTTACTTCTTGACTTTTTCAAAAGTTTGTTGTTGGCTCGTTCAAACTGGCACAAGAAAGGCACCATACAATGTGAAAGGGGGAATAGTGTATGAGAGAGAATGTGGGAATTTCTGAATGTGCCTCGCTCGCGGTCGCGTGGGGTCAACACTCGACACTTGAACAATGAACACACTCTCGATGAGTCAACTATGTTTTTGTTATTCTAAAAAAAAACCCCAAACAACAAAAGCAAAAAGAATAAATATTGTATATGTGGATGTAGTAGGATGTATGTACAAATGTATTTACATACAGATAAATAAATCACGGTGTTTTTTATTACAACATATAAAACAAAGTAAAAAGAAATATTATGTATGTATTCCAGATCAGTATCAAATTTATTTTCACATGGTGTAGGAAAAAAATTGTGTAAGTAGTGACTCTATTCTCAGAGAGTGTTTTTCCTGGTTTGACACTATGACTGTCTGTTTGTCGTTTGAGTGTTCGTACTTTTTTGTACTCTTTGTAGTGAATTACTCTAGTATCTAGTAACTCCACTAGTACTGCTTTTCTCACTCAAAATGACGAACAAAAAATATCAGCTATTGGATAACCGTAGCCAGAGTTCCTACGACAGCTCTGGACAATGTACTATTATTCACTACATACTGTCGCTCTATTGGA
>LUCW03001012.1:30000-33087 GCA_001586965.3 Sphaeroforma sirkka | reverse complement strand
TCAACAAACAGTTCATGTATTATCTCATTTTCACATCAAACTAGCATTTATTATGTACATGCAACAATAATATCACTTACCTCTAATCTTCCGTCGAACTTCAGCACACAATACCTCTTCTGCCACGCAGAGACCATGCTGCTCTCAGTCTTCTTTAGTAACATGTACTCCAGCAACACCAGGGCTTCATCCCTCTGTTCATTCTTTGCGACTTGCACTGCTGTGACCGCCGGTGTTGCTATTTGGGCAGGCATGTTGTACTATAAAGTTCAAGCTGACTAAAAAGGACTTAAGGTTATAGTTGGTGAAATGTAGGGAAAAGGAGTGCTTCAATTTCGCGTTTCGATTTTAGTTAAATACAGGACGACTTTTGTGAAGTTCTGACTGCTCTCGCTCTATCTGTTGCAGCTGAAATATTCCTGATTGTAGCAATCTCAGCGGCAATTGTTCGATCGCTTCTACTATATGTTTGAATCAGCACTCAGCAGCTTTCGGAGCTGGATTGCTTAATACTTCACACACACTCACTCAAATGGCGGCACAAATATAGCTTTATCGCCAGTATAATATTTAATTGTCGGGTTATCAACTCATAAACTAGTACATACATTATATTTCCTGCTGAGCGTTGCACTTTCAGTTCGATCAATCATCAGTGATAACAGTTGCCACTGATGACTCGATGAGCCGTCGTCCCGCGTCCCGACTGGCCGACTGCCGTCGGTTCGTGAGACACGCAGTGATGGCCAATCAATTCCTTCGTTGCAAAAATGCCGCAATTTTGAAGAGCCATTCCAAACAAAAAGGAGCAATTGGCTATAAAACCAGTAGAAAACAATAGCAATTTGGTGCAAAATCCATGCTATCAGCCAATGCCCATGCCTTAGATAGACATGTACATACCAGTCAGCTAATTTTGTGTTTTCACTTCCCATACTCGTCTGGCCGTCAGCTGAGTGTGCGTCTGTGCGATGTGCGTGTTGGACTGTTCGATAAAAGCTTCTAAAAATATGTAACAAAAGTTCTTGACTAAATATATTATAACAAATAGTTGCAAATACATATAATAAGATACAATGTCAAGTGTCACCTCGTGACAATTCTGAACTCACGCAAGTGTCAGTTTGTTATGATTTCGTTTATATGTTACTATTACAAATACCACCGCATAGGCCCACACTCCATAGTCTGATCGTTGCAAGGATGTATTTCCTTCCAAGCCCCTCAGTCTATCTGAATAATGCCACCTGCCACGTGGCGTACATTGGTATCCTGCTCGTGGCGTACATTGGTATCCTGCTTGTCATTTACATTTGTATGCTTTTCGTAATACTAAGTATTTTAGTCACAATTTTGGAATAGACCAGCGACTGCGTATTAATATGTTGAACTAGCCTGCCGCGGTATGTGCATATGTTTGCATTGTTTATTTACGATTCTTACATTAGTTTGATCGCTATTTCAACAGCAAAAAACGGGTATATTTGTAGAGATATCATTTCTATTTTGAAAGCATGTCGGGTATGCATTTTTTTCATATAAAGGAACATAGCCTTTTAAATGAGACCTTTGACAGACCTAGGGCTTGTGCTTGATAACAGAAGTCAGACAGGAGTCCAATGTGAGACTACGTCGCATCAATATGAAAATGGCAACGAATCACTATGGCTAGAGCGAACGAAAACTACCCACTAATCAACTACCGCAAAACGGGAACGAATGGTCTACATCTCTCAGGGTGTTTATATGTATATTTCTCGCATTATAACGCATATATTTGTCTTTATGTTTCGTATAAATTTCATTAGCAATGTCTATTATATCCTACCGATCTAGATAGTGTGCAAAGCTGATGTCTAAATGTTCAACAGTATATGAACCTGAGATGTACAAGGATGTAGCCAAAGGAACTCTGGGGAAGGTAGTGGCGATCAGCGCACCGCGATTGTACTATGCCTTTGAGATGAGGAGGGATGATGTATCACCTAGTCAGCCTGCATTGTGTAACTTCAAACATAATTATAGACAAATAAATAACGAGTTGTATTCCATCGCACTGACTGGAAATTGGACGAACAGTGTGTGCAGTGACTTGCTTGGAGTATATATCACCCAGATATCAGAGAATTCAATTTCCCTGACACGCGTTTAATTTTATATACGAAATGTGGGCAATACACACATATAAAATGACTAATAGTAGACTTAAACTAGTTCAGCTGGAATCGAACCAACACCTTGTCTGGATGAAATCTTGTGTATAAGATCACATACAGACCTGCTCTACCATTGAGCTATGTCTGGGGGACACACACACACAGAACACACACACTTAATCAATCAACTCATTACTTGACTTCTAGTAGCCCAAAAGCTATCAATACCACTTCGCCACAAATGACGCATCACACATCGTATAGCTATGTAGCACATCGTATAGCTAGCTATGTAGCTCTACAGCTCATTACTTGATTTCTAGTGGCCCAAAAGATCTCAATACCACTTCACCACGAATGTCGCATCACACATCGTATAGCTATGTAGCTCTACAACTCATTACTTGACTTATAGTGGCCCTAAAGCTCTCAATACCACTTCACCACAAATGACGCATCACACATCGTATAGGGGAAATATTACATATTTCAAGAGATAAGTTACAAGTGGAGTTGACAATCGTATAGCCTTGACCTCGCATAGCTTACATGTTCCTATTAACTAGAACACATCTTGTGAAGGTGTATTGTATCAAGAGATGAGTTACAAGTGGACTTGACGATCGTATGGCCTTGACCTCGCATAGCTCATATATTCCTATTAACTAGCATAGCGAACATGTTCCTACTAACTAGAACACATCTTGTGGGAGGTGTATTGTATCAAGCACGCACTCAAATACAGCAAAACAATGGGATGCATCTCAATCAGTTACGCGCATTTTGCATTTTATTGGAATAAACCGGCTAGTCTCGCTTTGGACGCTCTGGTTCGGCAAACAGTGGACCACGGCGATAGGTGATGTGATCGTACAGCGCCAGCACCAGGAACGTGACAACCGGTGGCAGAACCTTTAGAGGGGGTGTGCAT
>LUCW03001012.1:0-25000 GCA_001586965.3 Sphaeroforma sirkka | reverse complement strand
GTCATAGGCCGTAGTGTACTAGGGCTGTAGCCTGCAGGGCGTAGCCTGTGGAGTGTAGGCGTCTTTGTTTATCGTATTTCCAATCAATTCTATATTTAGAACTGTGCTCCTCTAGTAGTTTGGGCGGGCATCTCCCACCCGCTCTCGGGCTCAGAGTCACGGTAGTGCACCGCGAGCAAGTCCACCGCAAAGAGTTAGGAGTTAGTACCATCCGGGTGGCTCCCTCAATCACCGATAGACACTAGGCAATGTCCTCCTGCTGATTTGTAGTCGGACAGTGGAGGGCTGGAGACAGGGCAGTCACCTCAGGCTCTGGGATAAAGGGCTGACTCACTGCTGACGTCACGATCCACGTTTGTCCGCATTCCATGCATAGGACATTGTTAGGACAGGATGCATATTATAACAGATATTTCCACACGTATTTATAACATGAATCAGTAAACATGTATCTAGACTTAATCTGTCGTAGCATGATACATAGCCTTGTTGTGTTAAAACAATCTTACAGAACACAAAGTGTATGTATACACTATAGATCGGACATACATAGTTACCCGTAGTCGGTAGTATAAAAGATGAACTCGCTATTGCCGTTTGTGAACCGTGGTTGTAGCAATGGTGCGCGCCTGCAGAGTTCGGGCTGGTGTGCGCGAAGCATCACAGCATCACAAACACTTGGATATGAAAAATTGAATAATGCAATACAAGTACGATACTCATCCAGAGACGCATCGAAGATTGCAGCCAAGGTGCGTCATCACACTCAAGTTTCTGGTTGCAGCTGCACTCGATCAGCGGGTTGATTTGAGCGACAAACTGTGCACTAATTCGCCTCCTAAAAATGCATATTAGAATTAATATTGATATACATCACTAGTATGTACGTAACAAGTTTATATTAACGTATATATATATAGATATATATATGTATGTATATATTTATGTTTGTTTTGTATGTATGTACGCTATATATATATATATATATATATATATATGCATATATATATATAATAAATATAATATATATATATATATATATATATATATATATATAATATATATATATATAATATATATGCATATGTATATATATATATATATATATTATATATATATATATATATATATATATGCATTACATGTATATATATATATTAATTATATGCATATGTGTGTAATGTTATGTATTAATATTATTATTGTATGTGTATGTATTTGTATATATATTATATTATTATATATTATATTATTATTATTATAATAATATGATAATAATATATTATTATAATAATGTAATAATATATATATAATATGTATAATAATATTATATTATTATAATAATACATATATGTATATATGCATATACACATATCATACATATATGTATGTTCAATGTTGTCATGCATATACAATATACATATGATGTACGCATGCATGTGTGACATGCATGTGTGTTTTGTGGTTTGTATTTGTGCATGTATATGTATATATATATGTATGTATATAATAATAATATATATGTATATTTTTATATGACATATGTATGCATATAATATATATGTATTTTCTATTATATAATATACATATTATATGTATGTTTATAATATATTATATATGTATATTATTTATATTTATTTGTTTTCTGTATTCATATATTCATATATATATATATATATATATATATATATATATATATATATATATATCGCACCTCATCATATATATATATATAAAAAATATATATACATATACGCATGTGCAACTCATATGTATATACGCACTCATGTATATATATATATGTATGTATGTATTCTTGTATACATATGCACTCATATATATATATATATATATATATATATATAAATATGAATGTATGTGTTGTGTGTCTTAGAACAATATATGTATGTATTCCATTTATATCTTACTTTTGATCTTTTTCAGGGTTTAAATTCCTTTTTTCCTACTGCATGCGGATCGTAGCTCGTTCCATGCCTTTATCAATTCACATAGTTCGTACATTATTGGCCAGACATCTAAGAGGTATATGTACTCCTGAGTGTTTGTGATTAGGTGAGTATCTGCTGGTGTTTATTATACTATATCACGTGTCTAGTAAGTGTTTATTATACTATAACGCGTGTCTAGTAAGTTTATTGTTCATTACTTGTGGTTCACTCGTGCGATTTTATCATACTTTCTAGTTCCTCACTCTCACCTTTTTCGCGCCGTTCTTATTCCGATAGGTATCAACTGCAGCTATGGCAGGCAGACACGCATTCCATACATCTGCCAATCGGAGGAAATTAGACGCAAATGAGAGCGCGCACTCAGCCAATGCCACACACACCAGTACAAGCACACACACCCCACCAACCAACACCCAACACCCCACAACCGAGCCCACAACCACAACCACAGCCACAACCACAGCCACAGTCACAGCCACGGAAACACCCGACAAAACAGTACCAACGCAAACGGCAGTGCAGAGGATAGCTCAGCTGGACCAGAAGGCCTTGGAACTGTACGAGGCTCATCCACTGTGCTTTCGTAACTTCCCAATCGATCTCATCAACTGGCGCGTCACCCAACGGCCGGTGCATGGCCAAACGGCAGCTTCTCCGTTGCCCAGTGTGCACTTAGGCACACAAACTAGCATCAGCTTCACGCACATGACCCCCTGGGCGGTGGTTAGGTCGAGTACTGTGGGTATGTATGTATGTATGGTGATTGGGTCGAGTACTGTGGGTATGTATGTATGTATGGTGGTTGGGTCGAGTACTGTGGGTATGTATGTATGTATGTATGTGTGTGTGTGTTGGTGTATGTGTGTGTGTGTATGTGGGTGTGTGTGGGGGTGCGTGAGGGTGTGGGAATATGTGAGAGTTTATATGCTGCAGAAGTCGCAGAGACGAGTGTGGAGGTATTGTTCTGTGTTGCTTTGTGAGGGGCCTTGTATGTGGATTTAAGAATGCATGTATGTACTTGTCACATTCATAGAGTTCGTATCAGAGTTCTAAGGGAATATGTCTTGGTTCGTAATGTATATGGAGTACATGTCTTATTTCTCTGTATGTTTGTATGTCGCATATGCACGAACACCGTGCTAGAATGAAAGTTTTCTGTGTCTCATATTACGTCGCATGTATTGTTGATTGTAGCAATACATATATATATATATATATATATATATATATATATATATATATATATATATATATATATATATATATATATATATATATATATATATATATACATATATATATATATATATATATATATATATATATATATATATATATATATATATATATATATATATATATATATATGAATATGCGCATGTGTGCGATTATGCTGAATTCGTTGCCATCTTGCTCTTTACGCTGCATGTACTGTAGTCCGTATTAACCTCTTTCAGCCGTGATACCGTGTCTGCATACTACATGATGTATCCCACACATGTTGTAGTCATGTTTCTGAAGTTTAGCGATGCTGCTGAAGTGAGGTTTATATACGCGTTTACATAATCCACTCGTCTTTGTTTGATCAAGCTTGTCTTCCTATGACATAAACCCTACGTTCTGACTCTCCTGCGTCAGATTCCGCTGTTGATTTCACATGTTACAATCGCATCTCATTTCGTATTAATACACTCTCCTGTCGTGTCAATACATTCCGATCCGTATCAATACACTCTCTTGTCGTATTAATACATTACTATCCGTATCAATACACTCTCCTGTCGTATTGATACATTCCTATTCGTATTAATACATTCTCCTGTCGTATTAATATATTCCTATTCGTATCAATACACTCTCCTGTCGTATTAATACATTCCTATTCGTATCAATACACTCTCTTGTCGTATTAATACATTCCTATTCGTATCAATACACTCTCCTGTCGTATTAATACATTCCTATTCGTATAAATACATTTCTATTCGTATTAATACATTCCTATTCGTATCAATACACTCTCCTGTCGTATTAATACATTCCTATTCGTATAAATACATTTCTATTCGTATTAATGCATTCTCATGTCGTATTAATACATTCCTATTCGTATCAAGACACTCCTGTCGTATTAATACATTCCTATTCGTATCAAGACACTCTCCTGTCGTATTAATACATTCCTACTCGTATAAATACATTCCTATTCGTATTAATGCATTCTCATGTCGTATTAATACATTCCTATTCGTATCAAAACACTCTCCTGTCGGATTAATACATTCCTATTCGTATCAATACACTCTCCTGTCGTATTAATACATTCCTATTCGTATAAATACATTCCTATTCGTATTAATACACTCTCCTGTCGTATTAATACATTCCTATTCGTATAAATACATTCCTATTCGTATCAATACACTCTCCTGTTGTATTAATACATTCCTATTAGTATAAATACATTCCTATTCGTATCAATACACTCTCTTGTCGTATTAATACATTACTATCCGTATCAATACACTCTCCTGTCGGATTAATACATTCCTATTCGTATCAATACACTCTCTTGTCGTATTAATACATTCCTATTCGTATCAATACACTCTCCTGTCGTATTAATACATTCCTATTCGTATAAATACATTACTATTCGTATTAATGCATTCTCATGTCGTATTAATACATTCTTAGGGCTGAAAGGCAACATGGGATCAATCGACCACAAGGGCAACGTAGTCAATTTCCACAAGGCCACGCAGGTGTGTGCCGCAGGTGGTCGTAGTGTGGTGGGTTGTTTTAACACAGGTGGTCGTAGTGTGGTGGGTTGTTTTAGCACAGCTGGTCGTAGTGTGATGGGTTGTGCTGCTATTTCGTAGTTGTATCGCAACTGACAGCCAGTGCATCACATGTGTTGAGATCAGATGGACTTCTGAATTATCGAGCTGTGGGTGTGTGAGCGCTGCGAAGCTGTTGGTGGACCCACATACTATTCGTGTACCTCTGACGCGCCGCTGATTGCATGCGTGTGTGAACTACAGCAAGCGACGTCGGTTTGCACAAGCTTCCGAAGAGCCTACTGTAGCTGTAGAGGCTCATGCGCAACATCTAGTCTGTCTGTGCCGTGGTGTGTTGTTGTATTACCATCATAAGTGTTGTTGTATTATTATCATAAGTGTTGTTGTATTCTCATCATAAGTGTTGTTGTATTCTCATCATAAGTGTTGTTGTATATCATCATAAGTGTTGTTGCATTATCATCATAAGTGCTGTTGTATTATCATCATAAGTGTTGTCGTAATATCATCATAAGTGTTGTTTTATTCTCATCATAAATGTTATTGTATTATCATCACAGGTGTTCTTGTATTACCATCACAAGTCTTCTTGTATTATCATCATAAGTGTTGTTGTATTATCATCATAAGTGTTTTTGTATTCTAATCTTAAGTGTTGTTGTATTCCCATCATAAGTGTTGTTGTATTATCATCATAACTGTTATTGTATTATCATCATAAGTGTTGTTTTATTCTCATCATGACTGTTGTTGTATGATCATCATAAATGTTGTTGTATTATCATCATAAGTGTTGTTGTATTATCATCACAAGTGTTGTTGATTCTCATCATAAGTGTTGTTGTATTATCATCATCTGATCTTTTGCCTGCCTCACCCTTCGCACAGGAGTGCGTGGTCACCGATAAGCCATTGATACCCGGACAGCAACCCAACGCTCTGTTTGACGAGTACGTCACATGGCTTGCGGCCATTGAGGAGAAACTTTTGGAGCATGTCATAGACAACCGAAACATATACAAGAAGCTCGCAGGGGATGTATGTGTAGCCCAGGGTATGGCCTCGTGCCTGTCCCTTTTGCCTATTTTTTGGGCATTTATGGGGTTTGGATTCTAGAGTTTTGGGGTTTTAGGGCTTTAGGGTTTTAGTACATCGGTGTATGTGCGTGGCTGTGAGTGCAGGGGCGTGCAACGAGTGGTCCGGATCTGCAACTGGCGGCATAGGGTTTGTCAACGGGCATAAGGTTTGTGGGATCGTATTCGTATGCACACACACCCAGACGCTGATACAGACAGGATCAATGGCTGGTAGTCTTTAACCTGCACGTAGCTTTATCAATTGACAACAGGCGAATGTATGCGATTATAACCCAATCACTTCGTAACACGTCTTCGAATGCTGTTGCGCTGCACCTCTGCGCCTGTTCACCACAGATCACAGAGCCAAACCGACAGAAGGCCATAGAGTCACTGCGAACGCGTTTCAAGTCTCCGCTACACGAACAGGTCAGTATACAAGAGTCAGTATACAAGATGTCTGCAGCGAGATGGGATGTAGTGTCTCTTGGAGGCGTTCCGGGGTGGGTGTGATGGATGTATTGGAGTGCTTGTTATTGTTGATGTACACACGTGCGAGCCTTTGTTTCCATGTATTAATGTTCGACAAGGGCATGATTCGGGATTTCGTTTGAAGGGTATATACCTTTGATTGACCGTTTTGTTCATTCACTAATACTCAGTGATAGATCTTTATTGTCATGTATAGGTGTGTTTACATGCTTGCATGTACATATGCGTGATGATATATATATATATATATATATATATATATATATATATATACGCGCGCGCGCGTGTGTGTGTGTGTGTATGTATGTGTACGTGCGTGTGTGCATGTGTGTTTTTGTAGATCAAAAGCTGACCACGCACATGTGTGATTTTGTACCATGGGTCACTTGCAGGGAGGCAACCAAAATATATCATTCAAGGCGAAACTATACCAAAAGAGATATAAACAGAAGGCCGAGCGCAAAGAGTTTGCATGCGCACTCGATGAAGAGGTAGGGAGGGTAGTACGATGTTTTGTGATCTGTATTTGGAGCACCACTCTGTTGTGAGTGAAAGTTGATAAATGTGTGTCTGAACAAATTGTTATGGTCCGAAAGTGTATGGACCACGGGCACGGTTCATGAGCAGCCGGTGTGACTGTCCTGATGGGTTAGAGAGTTTTGATTTGGCTTTAACGTATTGAGAGTTTAGGGTATTTAAAATTTGACTCGGCGCTGGTTAGTCGGAGATGCGTTTTGCTGTGTGATATGAACGGACGTTAAGTAGGAGCGCAAGAAGCGGAAGCAGTTTCACCAGTCAAGTACACCATCTGCGCCACATCATTATATATATATATATATATATATATATATATTATAATTTTGTTTGAATTGAATAAGGTAATTCACATACTTTATGTTTACATAAGGTATGACGCAACACCCTTGTTCCAATATATTCGATCCCCCCACACACTCTATCCTGTCTTGTCAAGCTGTCGACAATACTGTGCCCGTCATCAAGTGTACAAACATCACAGAGATGATATTTGCATTGTCAGCAGTTTAGCGTTTAAGGTTTGGGGTCCAGGGTTTAGGGTTTTGGGGGTTCAGCTGCCTGCGAGTACAGTGTGTTCTTCCAACACGCACACCTCACGAGTTTATACGGGAGTGTTCCGAGACTGTAACCTCCCTCCTTTCCTTCATCCTGTGCTGTAGCTGGCAGCGTCACACAACGTACAACGTACAGACATTCCGGTGTTTGAGGCGAATGGACAGCTGGTGCCGTTGGAGGAGCGCGTTCTGCGTCCAGATGATGTTGTGTCTCTACAGAGCAGAGTAAGCGACAGCATGCGAGTGTGTGTGTGTTCATGGGTGTAAGCTACAGCATGCGAGTGTGTGTGTTTTCATGCCATGTCCGTGTACAGTGTTGTGTAAGGGTTGGGCTACCATTGTGTGTGCATTCTCTGCCCGTGACGTGTCTTTTATTTGGTGTACGTATTTACAAGCACATGGTATAGTTTGCCGGCATTGGCAATCAACAGACACCTGGTGGCAACGAGTAGTGTGCGCTATGTTGAGATGGTGTTGGGCATCTATATAGCAGGTTACGCCAGATGTCTTATGTGAGTGTTGGGGGTGTTGAGCTGTGTGCATGCATCATCGGGTGTGTATGTGCGCAGATACAATTGATAGTGAGCACTGCGTTCAGATGTTGTGTGACCGCACGGCAGGATGAGCTGTTGTGCATTCAGCGTGGCATCATATGAGGTGTGTGTGTGTGCATGCATGCATGTATGTATGTATGTATGTATGTAATGTGTGTGCGTGTATGTATGTATGTATGTATGTATGTATATATATGTATGTACGTATGTGCGTGTGTGTATGTATGTATGTATGTATGTATGTACGTATGTATGTATGTATGTATGTATGTATGTATGTATGTATGTACGTATGTATGCACGCATATGTATGTATGTATGTATGTATGTACGTAATGTATGTATGTATGTAAACATGTATGTATGTATGTATGTATGTATGCATTTTCTGTATGTATGTATGTATGTATGTATGTATGTATGTGCATGTGTACGTATGTATGGTATGTATGTATGTATGTATGTATGTATGTATGTATGTATGTATGTATCTATATATGTATGTTATGTATGTATGTAAATATGTATGTATGTATGTATGTATGTATGTATGTATGTATGTATGTATGTATGTATATGGATATATGTATGTATCTATGTATCTATGTATCTGTATGTATGTATGTGTATGTATGTATGTATATATGTATGTATGCATGTATGTATATCTCCATATCTGTATATCCAAATCTTCAATCTACTGTCGTGTGCACCACCCCAACCCCAACCCACCTCTCTCTGCATGATCACATCACAGCTATTCGTGCTGGACGACATATATCTCCATATCTGTATATCCAAATCTTCAATCTACTGTCGTGTGCACCACCCCAACCCCAACCCACCTCTCTCTGCATGATCACATCACAGCTATTCGTGCTGGACGACAGCACCGCAGTGAAGAAGTCGTTTACGCTTACGCGTCATTTGGGGAGCGTGGTTATCCTGCGCAAGGGGCTGCACGACTACACAAAGCTGCTGGAGATGCAGAGATGGCGTAAGGTGTCCGCTCTCAGAACGGGCGTGAATAAATGGTAGTGTGAGCACGAGTATATATATGGCAGTGGGAGCATGGTACTGATGTGGTAGTTTTAGTACTAGTACATAGAAGGCAGTGAGAGTACGGTATTAATATGGGGGTGTGACCACGGTAGTAAATGAACGCGTACACATCCCGTTGACAACTGACACGACTCACAAAGATGATAGTGTGATTGTACTGATAGATATGGGCGCAAACATCCCGTTGATATATGCATATATGTAGTTATCAAAGTATGTACATCCCACATATACACTATATGTAACCTCTACATAGAACGCTGGCCGCATGCATGAAGCCGCTGTGTGTGCCACGGAATCATAAAGCTTGGTGATTAATAGTAAAACCGTTGAGCTGCGTGTGCTCGCCCTTTTGAGCATTGCCCAGGGACACACAGCCAGTGGTAGGTGTCTGCCTACACCTCAGTCAGCCGATGTTCAACACTGAACCTGGGATTGCAATGCGACAGCGTTTAATACACAGCTAGAGCTGGTCTTTATTTGGATATGTAGATAGAACTGGTCTTTATTTAGGATATGTAGATAGAACTGGTCTTTATTCATAAAATGTAGATAGAACTGGTCTTTATTCATGATATGTAGATAGAACTGGTCTTTATTCATGATATGTAGATCGAACTTGTCTTTATTCATATTATGTAGATAGAACTGGTCTTTGTTCATGACATGTAGATAGAACTGGTCTTTATTTATGATAGGTAGATAGAACTGGTCTTGATCCATAATATGTAGATAGAACTGGTCTTTATTCATAATACGTAGATAGAACTGGTCTTTATTCATGATGTGTAGATATAACTGGTCTTTATGTATGATATGTAGATAGAACTGGTCTTTATTCATGATATGTATTTGAATCTGGTCTTTATTTATGATAGGTAGATAGAACTGGTCTTGATCCATAATATGTAGATAGAACTGGTCTTTATTCCTGATATGTAGATAGAACTGGTCCTTTATTCATGATATGTAGATAGATCTGGTCTTTATTTATAATATGTAGATAAAACTGGTCTTTATTCATGACATAGATATAACCGGTCTTTATATTAAGTAAGTGGGGCCCATCGCCCTGACTCGTGCATTGGCTATGGTGGTGGTTGTTAGTCTCTTCTTGTACACCCGATAGTCTCTTCTTCTACACCCGTTAGTCTCTTAGTACTCCCGTGCCATTGGCTGTGGAGATTGCCGCATTGCGGTGGGCTGTTGCGCTACTGGACTGCGCCTTCTTCATATGGTGTACATAACGTCAACTGGTTCACTTAAGACTGGAACTGCACCTGAGCTATGCACCTAGGATTTATGACTTAGGACTTAGGACAAATTGGTGGTAGACTCCTCGGTTGGACCGTCCGACTTTTTACCCTTGGACATCATCTTCACAGCCACGCCGCCAATGAGTGCACCGACAACCAACCCACCTGTAGACGAAACGCATTGGTAAACGTTGAAAGTGAGGGACGGGCACTTGAGGGTGTTGTGCCGGCCCACAGGAGTCTGTATGACGGCATGCACACGGGACGTTCAAGTAGTAGAGTACACACACATACAAATACACAGGCGGAAAGGCGCATATGCCTACTACCTCTCCCGATTGGAAAAGAACGTACAGACCACTTACACATAGAAACGATAATACATATACATAATACACACATACATACACACAAACATTCATACATACACAAAAAAAAGAATCGAAGACATACCGATAACACATCCGGCAATAACCCCGGCGCTGGTGCCTGAGCTGGAGTCGTCTCCGCTTTCACCCGCAGTGGACGCCTCAGCCTCAGCGGGTGCTCCCCCAACATTAGTGGTTGAGGCTATGTCCAAACCCGTAAGCACGGTACCTGACAACCCGGTTTGTCCTAGGGCGATCTCTGATACGATGTACGTGCACACGGCCGAGCCGGCAGCAGTGCCAGCTACTTCAGCCACTTCATCAAACTTGCTGTGAGGCGGATGGGGAGGGGGTGGGGAGGATTGATGTGAATACCCCAATGTACCTCAAGGAAGGGCAAAATCTGCTTCTCATATATATATGTATATATATATATATATATATATATATGTGTGTGTGTGTGTGTATTGAGTGATATTTGAGCTCATGACAGCTTACCTTGTGTCGCCTCCGTAGGCCACGGCAGCGTACGTCACATGTGGTTGGAATTGGCTTCCAACGTTAGGTGATCCGAAATTCCAATACGCGTTGGTCTTTTCCGTTCGCTCTGGCTCGGGAAGGTCGGCAATCCATGTTGGGAGTCCTTCCTCCTGTTGGTTGGAAGTTCGGTATCAGAATACGTTTGAATTTACGGCCTGAGCACTGTTGGTCAGTGCCATGCCACTGCATTGCACTTAAGACATCAAATATATGATATTCAAATTATATACAATACAATAAATAATATATAATTGCATTTCAGAATATATATTATATTATTTATAACATCAACATGCTATTCAATTATACACTAAAACATATAACTATATATCGCACTATATCATACATGATAAATTAATATAATATATATAAATAACGAGTCCCCGTGTCATGTCCGGGTTATATATTGCCCAGGTACCTACCGTTGGTGTCACGATGTATGCCTTGGTTACTTCCATGATCGCATCAGCCATTTTGCGCAGACAGGCGGGCTGCATCTCATTTGGGTCCCAAAATGCATAGCCGGTGCCTGTGTTAGTACCGTGGTCCAGTACAACCTCACAGTCCTCCGCCCACACTGTAGAGGCCAATTCGTGTCGTCCGATGGGCGTGTGTACAGGCATGCGACGATGTAAATAACTATTCGTAACAGGTAAGGGTGATCGTTCGCGCGTGCTCGTGCTCATGTTATGTGTGTATGTCCTGTGAGCGTTGAGTGTGTTCTAAGCGCAAAGGTTTAGAGGTCTTGTTGAGATACGTGTAGCTTGTATGGAGATATGTGTAGCTTGTATGGAGATACGTGTAGCTTGTATGGAGATACGTGTAGCTTGTATGGAGATACGTGTAGCTTGTATGGAGACACGTGTAGCTTCTATGGGGATACGTGTAGCTTGTATGAAGATACGTGTAGCTTGTATGGGAATACGTGTAGCTTGTATGGGAATATGTGTAGCTTGTATGGCTTACCAAAGTTGTTGATTGCAGCGGCCAAGTCCTTGATGTGACTGTTTTGGAAGTCTGTCAGGTACAGCGTGAGATGGGGCTCGTTCAGACCACTGACAAAGTCCACGGTGTTGTTACCAGCGCCCAATACATCTGTGGCGCCTTGGTTGTATTTCTGAGGGAGATTGGATGATGATAGTTGCAGTAACAGGTGAGCCGAGAGAGATAAGATGGTGACATAGTTTTGGTTGTATTGTCGAGAGAGATTGGATGGTGATATAGTCTCGGTTGTATAGCTGAGTGAGATTGGATGGTGATATAGTCTTGGTTGTATTGCTGAGAGAGATTGAATGGTGATATAGTCTTGGCTGTATTGCTGAGAGAGATTGGTTAATGATACAGTAGCAGTAACAGATGAGCCGAATATCACATCTAGCCACTATTGTACTAGAACACAAACGCCTATGTGCAATATGCCTATCATCTCCTAAAGGTATGGTATCCACCCCACCTACAACATGCAACACAGACGCCTAAGCGTACATCGCAGCCGTCACTGAATGAAGACACACCGTTGCCATGTCGTTGCACTCCTGGGACAGCTTGACGTGGATGTTAAGGTTGGTGAACTCTTGCTCCTCCGTGTCAGTTGTTTTGGCTTCGTATTTGGGGTACTCTGTATTGGCCAGAAGTCCGTCGAAGAAGGCGGCCATGCGGTGTCCTGCGATGGTGACTCGCTTCTCTGAGATAATGTGCGACGCGTTGATGTATTCCTGTACGTTATGGGACAGTACAAGCACGTTGTGTTAGGGGATGTGTACGGTACTCCCTGGGAAAGTACGGAATGTGTACTATACTCACTGGTAAAGTACGTAAATATGTGCTATACTCACTGAGGAAGTACGTAAATGTGTACTATAATCACTGGTAAAGTACGTAAATGTGTACTATACTCCCTCGCACATACCGGATTAATGGGGCCATCTAGAACAGGAGCCTGCTCATAGGACTGCTCAGCAATGGTTTTACTTTCAAGCAACCACTGGGTCATCATTTCGGACATCTGGGTCATGTCTCCATCCTGGTTATACGCATCAAAGAAGGTGCGAAAGGCACATTAGAATGAGATGATTGGTCGCTTATTCATATGTTGTTAGAGCTATTCTGCTGTGCATATGTCGTTGGAGACAGTAATATAGACTAATGGGGATAGATATAGCCAACTATCATGTGATATGACCGTTTCATTATTTACAATATATTTTTAAACATTTTCAATGTTTATATCACAGCTAAGCAATATTAATACAACACATTTCATACATTTCCAAGATATATATTTCATTCACTATATTTACAACATAATCAGTATAAAATGTGTGTATACAAATACATTTCAGAACGTTTGATTTTATTCTACAAGGACAGACATCCTTGTCAACACTTGCACACAACTTACGCACTCAATGATCGCCAAACCTCGGCCTAAGCAATTCTAGAGCACACAGACAGACATACTCTTGTGAAGTTGGTGTCATAACCTTCGGCAGCTAGTGTGTCAACGGGGTACTTGGTAATAAGCTCAGCCGCAAACTTCTCATATGTGGGATCTGTAGCCTCCAGCTCGGCTGTGTGGCGTAAACGGATAGAAGGACGCGTTTGCATTAGCCATAACGTACTGTGCGTTCATACAAGGTTGTGCCCGGTTGGCGGACTGATTTCCAAAACGTTCATGCGAAAGGTATGACGCACTTGACCGGAACCGCTTATTGTTGCCATACGGATACTGCATGATGTATAGAAACGCGTTTCTCCCATGTAGCATCCGAATACTAGAGCACAAGCTTACCTTGAGCGGGATAGTCCCAGAAGAATTGACCGGCATCCCAGAAGGTGTGCATGTTAGTGGAGCTGCCGTCAGGCATAGTAAAGGTCCAGCGGTTGCCACCCAGATCCTGATCGAGCTCTCCTTCCCACATCATGCAACGACCAACTGCATGGTATGGCTGTGAAAGGACACACACATACAGAGAGAGAGGATGGTTAGTATGATTGTATACGTACATACAGTATGTCCATGTATGCAGACTTTGAATTGGGGTACAGTTGGTTTATATACTGGTGTCGGCTTGTTTGTGGTCAAAAAGTACACAGCGTACTAGAACCATCCTATATTCACACATATGAAAACTTGTGCTGAGGTCGTTTCGGCGTACTGGTATCAATGGTCGTGTTTGCTGCACAAGTCACATACACATAGTACAAATAATACCTATGTACAATATAAGTCCACAGTAACTTAGCTCATACCTGGTGTACGTCACCGATTATATGGATCAACATGATGGTGCCAAAGTGCGTATACCAGCGCGCTGTCTGGCGCCCATTGTAGTCGGACATCACATCAGCAGCGATGTCTTCGAATTGTGTTTTGGCGTTCACTTGCGTTGCCTATGGTGAGTGGGAAAAGTGTGGTTACCTTTCAATTGAGCTATACTACCCATTCTATAGTACTGCTTTGATCACCTCGAATGAGATGACCCCATATAGTTATGTCATGTATTTATGTTGCATTGTGTAAACGTTTACCAGTTGATACAATAAGTACGCATGTTGAACACAGGATCAGCAAATTGAAGAGCGATGCCAAAGTGAGAGCACTGGCTCTATTGTATCAAGCGCAAGGCAGTAATTCGGCCAGAGCAACTCACTGCAATTAACAAGTGCTGATCATAACAGAACTAACAACATACCGTGTTGCAACCCGTATCCTCGGTGTCAAGGCCCTCGGGATCATACTTCTGGTTGATGTAGTGCCACTCGCCGAAGATGTTCATGTTGTAGTAGTACTTGGCTACATCGGGGTTACTCGCCGCCTGTGCCATCGTAGAACTGCAAGCGAGGAGAATAACATGGGCCGGGAATTAGTATACAGAAACCATCCACATAAATATACCCCATGCATTCTTATCGTACTTTTCGCCCAATATGAATAGAACTTGGACAGTGACTCGCCTCAGCAATGCGGGTCGAACGGTGCCCTGTGCGTCTCGATCTCCGGACGTCCACATCTCCGGTTGTGATTCGTCGGTGTATATTGCGTCAAGGTAGCTGAGGATGTTCGCCATTTGCTACAACAGAGAAGGTTTCATGCAAGGTATATGAGATTGCATGCCATATATGTCAAAACGAACACTAACTCAAGACCATACTCGCAATTTTTTTAACCAGTTAAAAATAATTTTCATATATGTAAGAACAATACTAGAGCCCTCATATTATAAGTTGCACCTATATATATATACCAGGGCTTTATAAGCAACACTACATATCTCCATTTCGAAGAGATGGCATATCGACAACCAGCAAAATCAATTACGCGACGACCTACGTGTTCTAACCTTAGAATTACACCTTGAAGAACACCGGGCATACCTCCTTCGAGTGCTCATTCTTCATCAATTGCTGAGCGATAGCGGCAGCAGCTGGAGTTGGAGGAAGGAACATAATGACAGGATATAGTGTTCCATTTAATACAATACCACGCAAGTTCGTTGAAACTTCACATACGCTTCTTATACCAAGCCAGAAAATGATCCCTACACACGGTAAAACAATAGAGTTGTGAAGCAAAGCATACTTTTGTGACCAATGTCCCACCAGCCCTGGCATGCTCCCATGCTTAAAGCCAGTGCGGCTAGTTGAATGTGCAGCTTCATGTTGAATGCTTCGGTGTCAAAGTCTGTTTGTGAAATACGATCGAAATTTGCCGTATGCTGACTATATTTATAAGAGTTGTTATACAGAGTTAGTAATCTAAATAAAGTAAGTAAATATCGATCGGTGAAATGAATGTATATTTACTACTTTACTTGCGATGATTTTACCGCAGATAACTATATTTTGTTGTGTTTAATTTGTCATAGACTCGAAAGAACATATTACTTGTTACCAGAGCATCAAGAAACCTCAGAACACAGCTTTATAACCATATTTAAAAACCGGTGGGAACTGCCGAATTGGATTTCGATTACTCTTGTTTATTGTTTTTAAAAAGGAGGCTATCTAAATATGTTATTTCGTCTGATCTCTTCTTAGTTTATTTATTTATTTTCTGACATATTTTATGACAAAAATAATATAAAAATAGCTTCTGAACGAACGAATAAATAAATAGAACGAAGGAGCCAATTTTACAATTTAGTTCGTGGTTTTCTAAAATGAAAGAAAATTGAAGTATACTGTCCGGACTGAGTCAGACTGCGGACGGCCCAAACTCCAAATGGCCCGGACAGGCGGACACATCGCCAATTCGTCATCGGACTCACAGGCCACATATGAGTGGGTATTTATAGCACAAATTAAAAAAAGCACCATAACCCTACGGAAAACCGGATAATATTCCTGAAAGAATGTTTGTGGGAGAGAACATTTTTGAAAATAACCAATGGAAAGTGAGTAAATAACACGCCAGAACAAATCAATCGTGGACTAGTCAATATTTTTGTAATACTAATTAGATAACACTGTATCCATACCGAACACCGAATAATATTCCTAAAAATATATCATGGGAAAGTGATTAGTTTTCAATTAACCAATGGATTGCGATTAAAACACACGCCAGAACAAATATAGCATGCGCCCGGGTGCCAGAGACCCAGAATCCGGGTTGTGGTGACGAACTGGACAAGAATGGGACAAAACCGACAAATGGACAAGTCGAGATTTTTTGGGGTGATTGGTACAATGGTACCAGCAAAGTTCCAGACAGTCCGGAGTAGTCGTCCACTTTTTTAAAAACAGAGAACCCTAAACTTTTTCGCCAGCGCCTCTTCTCTCAAAATCGCTCGAGACCCAAATTCAGATCAAGACTCTAGACAGTCCTAAACTCCTGATGAGTCCAAAGTGTCATGTAAAAATAGAACAATTTAGTGCAGAAGTTACAACTCTACGACTATGTACTCCTTACGGGACGAAGAAACGTGGCTACCAAATATGGGAGTTTTGTAAAGAGAGCATAGTGACTGGCCTCTGGCCAGCGATTGATACATAGCCCTATTTGAAAAATAGTCACCAGTGACCAAACTAATACATAAATTAAAATATAAATATCATAATTTTGTAAATATGTCAACAAAAGGTTAAACCTCGCGTGATCTCATCCCTCAGATCCCACAGACTCACAGACTCACAGAGTCCCAGACTCACACTCTCACCAACTCACAGTCTCACTCTCATGACAGGTCGTGACTCATCAGTTTTAGTGCCAAGGCCCAAGTGTCAAATGTCGATTGCCAATTGTCAAACTATTTTTTTTTTCGTGTAACTGTTTTTTTTTAATGTTTTTTTATTGATATTTTTGAAACTGTCCTTAGGCTTTTTGATATCTCATCCACCGTCCCAAATACTACTCCAAAGTTCAAAATTCCGGCAATGGTAGCCATTAGCCAAGCAGAATATGGGAAGTATTTACTCAACTGATGGTCGAGTACTCATTATTTGAGATATCCTCAACTCCAAAATGTAGCCTTTTTTGGTTAAAACAAAAAGTCCAAATTTAAAATTTCAAGCCAATGCTGAAATCTGAATGCACTGCCCGTCGCCCGAATGCCCTCTGGTCGGCCGGTTTATCTCATCAGCTGTGATGGTATAAAAATTATTTATCAAATAACTCGCACTCTCGAAGAGCCTCTAACTCTTGTGAGTATTGTCGAGTTGTCTGAGCCACTGTCCTCTGATGTCTATTTATCTTTATGCGCGTGAGCTGACTGAGCTCACTCACAGACACTTTTCTCTCTCACTCTCTACCACTACTAGAGTCTGTAGTAGCTTCTACTCTCTACTAGCAATAGACTCTTTACTAAAGCTAGAGAGATCAACTATTCATGATACTACTACAGTCTATATCCTATATATTCACTTTCAAGACCCGATTGATACCAAATTTGTTAGAAAATCGAGGTTTCCTGTTGGTGACCTAGTACTGAAGCACCTGACCAGTCCCAGTGGTTATAGCTGTACATGAAGAATGGAAATGGAGGTGGGATAGACAGATATATAACATACATGGGTATACAAAGATATGTCTATACATGAGTGTAGAATGGTTCTAGCAGGATATACTCTGGTGTGTGTGTGGAAAGATATTATTTTTTAAATGCATTGACTGAAATACACACCCATGCTTTAAAAGCAGTGATACTAGTGTGTACAGTCACCCTTACCATTGGATATATATGTGGTTATCAAAGTCCACTGATTCAATAATAGGATATTGGTATCTACAACCATCTCCACACGCATTCCAAATTATTCAAATAGGTCTATAAAGAAATAAGACAAAACGTGTGTAGATCTGAAATAGATTTACAAGCTTTTGCGAGCAATCGCTGAGGAGGGGGAAGCGGATACTTCATTCTGAGTTATGGGTGCATTGACCTTTGCTGTGGAAACGTTGTGACTTTGCCATTCATTATATCGGAATCCAAATATTCGCATCTTTAAATCATCTCGTTCGTTCTACGCATACTTTAAGCACCCACCCTCAACCTATCGAATGCTTACAACGTACGCTATCACACCCTAGTCAGTCAACAAACCTAGCAGCAGGACGGTATTATATTTATACTATAGTTGCGCTATACATCTTGATTTTATGTCTTGTTGTCTAAATTAATTTTTATCAATCATACAAGGCCCATTTAATCCATGTATCCTATTCCAAGGCGATTCCGTAATTCCTCATACAGCGGGACGCTCACGCAGAACACTGGTGCGAGGCGTATGAACAGCGCAGACCATCCGCGGTAAAATACTGAACCAAATAAAAAAAGGGATATGGTAGCAATAGTTTGGGTTTAAAAGATATTGGATTTAGGTAGAGATGGAATAAAACTGAGAAGGACAACATTTGCTGTGCTAGGTAACTCGACTGACTATGCCAATACGTGGTCAAATCGGGAACGATTATTGACAAATTAGGAAGGGAAGAGACATGTCAATGAGTGATCAAATTGGGAATGGTAATTGAAAAATTACGAAGGAAAGAAACATGATCAAATCGAGAATTGGAACTGGAAACGCTTGACGGAACGAACCAATTCTGAAAAATAAATGCGGGCGCGAAGTCAGCTGCTTCGCGATTATTTATGACATGGACTCTGTCAGCATGCAGACAGGTTTCATTCCGATTAAAGTGGCCTTGACAGCCACGTGCCCAATGTAGGGAAGTCTCGTTCCCACCCCGATTGTGTAAGACGACAGCACGGTGTTTGCACGGTGTTCAAGCGTTTTGGCTTCCGCATGACCAGTATCGTAAACTGACATGAACTGGTCTTCATAGGGCGGCATATAGTATCCGCTAGGCTACTGATAGACAATACCACAACCAATCTTCTGTGCTATATGACAGCACGCATAGCAAATAATTAGGTCGTTTATACATCTAAACAAATGGCCCATTGACGACCCCGGGTTCTAGTGCATTAGGCGGGGTGGTGTGTACGCCATGCCTATGCCGATGTTCGGAGCCGCCCCAACTATTGCGTCACATACCTATAAAACACCAGACAACATATAATACTCGAATAAGCCACTGGCACAAACACTGAGCACTGTTTACACATTCGTCCCCACACCTACCTAATACTCCTTCCTCTTTGGCCAGGCTAGTTACACAGTGCACGAGAGAGGTGTACTTCCTGCCCATTAACGGGGCCGTTTGCCATCGACTGCCCACCAGATCAGCTGGTGCACACAGCGTGGCTGCACAGAACGCCGCGATGACACTGCACAGCACGTGCATCACGGGGCCTTGCTCCATCAACTCGTGTCTCAGTATGTAGGTCTGTGCATGTAGATATAGTATGGGTGCCAGTTGGTGTGTGTGTATGTCTGCGACTGTAGATATAGTATGAGTGTCAGTTGGTGTGTGTGTGTCTGAGTAGGTGTACTACGAGTGTCCGGTGGTTTTTCTGATCTTGGATCTTGAGCCACATGTACCTGCTGCATACGTACGGCTGTGTGTGGAGACGTAATACGCACATGAATCACTACATGTGTCATCTTGTGTGTGTGCTTGTTGTTAGGTGATGCCATAGAGGCAGGTCCAAAGCCACTTAGAGAGGCTTAGCACTACATTATCCACGTGGAGTATATAAGTCAGTATGAGGCTATCTGTGCATCTGTGCATCTGTGCGTTTAACTGGCATAGCAGGAGCTGCTATATAGTACAGGGGTTGCTGTATAATACAGGGATTGCTATTGCTATACCATACAGGGGTTGCTATATAACAAACGTCCGCTATCACACTGCTGACTAAATATGTATAAGTCTTAAGACTTCTAAGTGGTCTTGTCTAAGTAGGTATGATTGTGACAATGTCATAGGCACGTTGTAATAAGGCAGACCATGGGCCATTGCAGCACTGTCGATCTTAAAAATCTACACTCAACAACACCGTGTATTATTACAAATACGTCACTCGACAAATATACTTACACATACACGTGTGCATACTAAAACATACCTACACACACGTGTGCATACTGAAACATACCTACACACACACGTGTGCCCATCAATACACACACACACCTTGGTGTAATCGTAGCTCGTGGTCTGGCCTGCAGATAGCAACGATCCCCTCGTAACACCCGGCGTAAGCCCTCGGAACAGACCAGACGTCCCTTGCGAGCGGTACACTTGGGTCAACACTTGCCCCAGATGCCTATACTGCCGTGCATGGCCCTGGCAACAGACACAGGCGGAGGACACACAGTCAGAATCAGGCAGAATCAGACAAAACCAGACAGAATAAGACAAAATCAGACAAAACCAGACAAATTCAGTATTAGTATTGGTTCGATATCTGTAGCCCGTACGCACATACATATGTCAACCGACGCAACCACAATCACGTGGGACATAAGTGGTGTGCGTGTCAGTGGAAGGGTAAACTAACCAACTGTCACACGCAAGGCATGAGTATGGGAGGTGACAGTATTGACTAACCAACTATCGCACGCAACGCATGACTATGGGAGGTGACAGTATTCACTAACCAACTACCACACGCAACGCATGAGTATGGGAGGTGGCAGTACTCACTTACCAACTGTCATACGCAACGTATGAGTATAGGAGGTGACAGTATTAACTAACCAACTATCGCACGCAACGCATGACTATGGGTGACAGTATTCACTAACCAACTACCACACGCAACGCATGAGTATGGGAGGTGGCAGTACTCACTTACCAACTGTCACACGCAACGTATGAGTATAGGAGGTGACAGTATTAACTAACCAACTATCACACGCAACGCATGAGTATGGGAGGTGAAAGTATTAACTATCCAACTATCACACGCAGCGCATGAGTATAGGGGGTGACAGTATTCACTAACCAACTGTCATACGCAACGTATGAGTATAGGAGGTGACAGTATTAACTAAACCAACTATCGCACGCAACGCATGACTATGGGAGGTGACAGTATTCACTAACCAACTACCACACGCAACGCATGAGTATGGGAGGTGGCAGTACTCACTTACCAACTGTCACACGCAACGCATGAGTATGGGAGGTGGCAGTACTCACTTACCAACTGTCACACGCAACGTATGAGTATAGGAGGTGACAGTATTAACTAACCAACTATCATACGCAACGCATGAGTATCATTAACTAACCAACTATCACACGCAGCGCATGAGTATAGGGGGTGACAGTATTCACTAACCAACTGTCATACGCAACGCATGAGTATCATTAACTAACCAACTATCACACGCAACGCATGAGTATGGGAGGTGAAAGTATTAACTATCCAACTATCACACGCAACGCATGAGTATGGGAGGTGACAGTATTAACCAAACAAATATCACACGCAATGCATGTGTATGGGAGGTAAACCAAATAACACACGTAACACACGAATATGGGAGGTGACAGTATTCACTAACCAACTATCACACGCAGCGCATGAGTATAGGGGGTGACAGTATTCACTAACCAACTGTCATACGCAACGCATGAGTATCATTAACTAACCAACTATCACACGCAACGCATGAGTATAGGAGGTGACAGTATTAACTAACCAACTATCGCACGCAACGCATGACTATGGGAGGTGACAGTATTCACTAACCAACTACCACACGCAACGCATGAGTATGGGAGGTGGCAGTACTCACTTACCAACTGTCACACGCAACGTATGAGTAAAGGAGGTGACAGTATAACTAACCAACTATCACACGCAACGCATGAGTATGGGAGGTGAAAGTATTAACTAACCAACTATCACACGCAAAGCATGAGTATGGGAGGTGACAGTATTAACTAACCAACTATCACACGCAGCGCATGAGTATAGGGGGTGACAGTATTCACTAACCAACTGTCATACGCAACGTATGAGTATAGGAGGTGACAGTATTAACTAACCAACTATCGCACGCAACGCATGACTATGGGAGGTGACAGTATTCACTAACCAACTACCACACGCAACGCATGAGTATGGGAGGTGGCAGTACTCACTTACCAACTGTCACACGCAACGTATGAATATAGGAGGTGACAGTATTAACTAACCAACTATCATACGCAACGCATGAGTATCATTAACTAACCAACTATCACACGCAGCGCATGAGTATAGGGGTGACAGTATTCACTAACCAACTGTCATACGCAACGCATGAGTATCATTAACTAACCAACTATCACACGCAACGCATGAGTATGGGAGGTGAAAGTATTAACTATCCAACTATCACACGCAACGCATGAGTATGGGAGGTGACAGTATTAACCAAACAAATATCACACGCAATGCATGTGTATAGGAGGTAAACCAAATAACACACGTAACACACGAATATGGGAGGTGACAGTATTCACTAACCAACTATCACACGCAGCGCATGAGTATAGGGGTGACAGTATTCACTAACCAACCAACTATCATACGCAACGCATGAGTATCATTAACTAACCAACTATCACACGCAGCGCATGAGTATAGGGGGTGACAGTATTCACAAACCAACTGTCATACGCAACGCATGAGTATCATTAACTAACCAACTATCACACGCAACGCATGAGTATAGGAGGTGACAGTATTAAGTAACCAACTATCGCACGCAACGCATGACTATGGGAGGTGACAGTATTCACTAACCAACTACCACACGCAACGCATGAGTATGGGAGGTGGCAGTACTCACTTACCAACCGTCACACGCAACGTATGAGTATAGGGTGGTGACAGTATTAACTAACCAACTATCACACGCAACGCATGAGTATGGGAGGTGAAAGTATTAATTATCCAACTATCACACGCAACGCATGAGTATGGGAGGTGACAGTATTAACTAACCAATTATCACACGCAGCGCATGAGTATAGGGGGTGACAGTATTCACTAACCAACTATCATACGCAACGCATGAGTATCATTAACTAACCAACTATCACACGCAGCGCATGAGTAGTAGGGGGGTGACAGTATTCACTAATCAACTGTCACACGCAACGCATGAGTATGGAAGGTGACAGTATTAACCAAACAAATATCACACGCAATGCATGTGTATGGGAGGTAAACCAAATAACACACGTAACACACGAATATGGGAGGTGACAGTATTCACTAACCAACTATCACACGTAACATACGAGTATAGAAGTTAACATGATTTTATAGGAGAAGTAAGTTGTCGCAGTGAGAGATGCGCATAGCGTGGAGCTTAGTGTTAGAGTGTGTTCACCCACCCACCCCCTCACTAGCTAAGTCTAGTGCAGGCTATAAAGGACCCTTTCCTTTTATGGACAAGTAAACAAAGAGATAGGACTGAGACGTACGAGATTCTTGGAGAACACACTAACCCTCACACACAACAGACAACCTGACCCCACCAGCCGCAGCTGTGTGGCAGATCTGGTGACTCGTAGCTGGACTTTTGTGTCTACTCTACTACTACTACTACTAGTCTTATGGTATGTTCATCTGTACAGCATGCTTGCGTAGGCGTGGAACTAGTACTTATTATGTTCACACGGGCGGCTTATGCTGTACACTCACACTACCACAGATGTGAGCGTACCTAGATCCACCCCCCCACTCCAACACACACACACACACACACACACACACGCACACACACCTACATACACATATACATACACGCTCGCACACCTACACCTACATACACATATACGTACACGCTCGCACACACACACACACAGCTAACACACCGCCACCCCAGCTGCAACGTTGCAACAATCCACCCACCTTCCTCGCACCGCTGGTCAGACACCCGTGTGAGTCCACCAGCCCAGCCTCCGCCTGCAACAGCGTCTTGGCGTTATAGAAGGGCATACCCATCATGAACGCAAACGCTCCCACACCCAACCCAGCCACAAACATGGAGCTAGGCGACTTCTCCGTCTCTCCCAGCAGATAAGAGGTGGTGTCGCGTGCCAAGGGGTAGAGGCCGTAGCGCAGCCCAGACACGAACGTGAAGCACGCTACGTTGCTGCAGAGAAACGGGTTGCATGTGATGGCATGTAAGTATTCATACATCCATTGTTGTAGAGAAACGGGTTGCATGTAATGGCATGTAAGTATTCATAAAACCGTTGTTGTAGTGAAACGGGTTGCATCTAATGGCAAGTAAGTATTCATACATCCGTTGATGTAGTGAAACGGGTTGCATGTAATTGCGTATAAGTACTCGTGGATTGCAGATGTTGGGAAACGTCGCGCACTAGTGCTATTGCGATGCGAGTGCGTTATTACACCAAGGTATTGTGTACG
>LUCW03001011.1:40000-43766 GCA_001586965.3 Sphaeroforma sirkka | reverse complement strand
TATTCTTGCCGTGATATGATCAAAACCTCCATGCACAGGTAGCTAAGATGTGTTGAAATACCAATATATATATTTTTTGACTGCGGACAATGTTGTCTTAAGTGCACCCGAGTGAGATTAACACCATGTGGTAGACGATGAGCGTGGCTCTGTTTTTTTTTGGCCACCAAGTACCGAATTGCTGAATCGGCGAAATATTTTTGTGAGCTCAAGAATTATAACGGATAAATAACATATATAAATATGTTTGTATATGGTATCCGATTTTTTTTTTTTAATTATATATATATATATATATATATATATATATATATATATATATATATATATATTACACACACACACACACACACACACACACACACACACACACACACACACATACACACACCCATATATATATTTACACATGTATATATATATGTATATATATATATATATATGTACATATACATATATATATATATATATATATATATATATATATATATATATATATATATATATATATATATATATATATATATATATATATATATATATATATATATATATATATATAAAATATAAACAAATACAGTAAGTATTTTTATTGTATAAATATGAATAATATACACTACACCACTGACCAGTACGGTGTACACTTTATAAGCCTATGCATTAAAGTACAGACGATACAGTCACACAAGTCATAACAGCTCTTGGCCAATTTTGTGTTATTGTTTCCAAATACTTGGTCAGATGCAAATAAAAATACATTCGAATTTTGCATATTCAACTTTTGGCCATAAATACATAGTAAATAACCAGTGTTCTGATTCTTTTATATTTGTTAAAATTAATAAATACAACAACATACAATATGATTCGTAAATAGATTGTGTAAATTCCTTTTATCTTCAACTTCTGTGGATAAAATATAATTGTGTACACATGATTATCTATTGGTCGCGTATTCAACAACCATGCCATGAGTTCTCATTCCTGATACCCGGGGAAAGTGGAAAGTGTATTTTTAATTAAAAAAAAAAAGGTTTAAACCCTGTCAAAAAAAAACTGAAAACACCTTGCTGAATGCTGGCTGGGTGCTGAGTGTGGTGCTGATCGCATTGCATTATTATACATTGTTGCAGACTTGCAGTGGTTTTTATACATAGGTCATATATAGCTCTTGATATCAGAGTTGGTATAAAGTATACCAGAGGTAGAATTGGAGAAGCCAGTTCTAGTGCATCTACCGTTAGTATGCATCTAGTCTACAACATCGCTGTAGGGGTGTGCACGGTCATGGTTGTGCACCTACTGTACCGACATTCGTACAGGGCTAACAAAGATTTGAATGATGTGGGTAAGGATAAGGATTGCCTGCCAAGTCCTCCAGGTCGCTTTTTCTGGGGAAACGCGCTTGAATTCATACCAGATCGTATGCATGAGTACTTTTTAGCCTGTCGAAAAACGTACGGGGGCTTTATTTTATACAATTTTACTGGAAGGATGCTGTATGTGGTCTCAAATCCGGCGTTGGCGCGGAACATTTTGCACGAGCAACGAAAGTCTTTCACACTGTCGAGAAATTTCCAGGCTGTTTTCGGGTTTTTCTTCCCGCAAAGCGTATTGTGCCTAGAAGGTGATAAGTGGAAAGTAGTAAGGCGTGTACTGCATTCTGCGATGGCGCGCATGAATGCAGAAAAATGGCTGCCAGAGGTGAAATTGGCGATGGAAATGCAGGTTCAACCAGTACTTGAGAAGGCAGCCAAGGGTTGTGTTGCTAATTGCGATAAAAAAATCGCTAAAGGACTACTGGATATTCGCGACGGTTCTGTAAATATCGAAGACACAATAGCTTATGGCTTACTAGACGCCTTCACCAGATTTGGGTACGGAATAGATGATTCGACTGATGAAAATATACGCCGAGGCGTGCATGGCAACGCACAAACAATTGCAACAGCTTTGAATACTCGACTGTACAGTCCTTCTAAGTTGCTGTGGCACATTCCTACAGAGAAAAACCGGCGTATTAATCGAGCGCATTCAGAGATCATGGCTTTTGTTCGTGGGATAGTGACCACCCGCAAACCGGAACTAGTACTCAACCCAGAATGTGTGAAAGACAATATAGCTGATCAGTTTATCCTGGCGTCTATCGAAGAGAAACTGGATACAGCCATGGTAGAGGATAACCTGGCTATGTTATTATTTGCGGCATTTGACACATCCGCCAACACAATCAGCACATGTTTGCAATTAATTTGCAGACATCCACAAGCGCAGATCGAAATTAACAAGCAGTTAAAAAATTGGATACAAGGAGGTTCGCAAATTAAGACGCTGAAAAGAGAAGTACCGTATCTAGAGTGGTGTATTTTGGAGAGTCAGCGGCTATATCCGGTCGCAATGATGTTCTCGCGCACATCCTTAGTGCCAGTGATCGTCGATGGATACGACTTCCCCGCCGAGAGTTCGTTTGCTATTCACAACATGGGTATGGGACGATATGCGAAGGAGTGGGGATTTAAGGATGATGACATAGATCCGTCAGCGTTTAGACCTGAGCGTTGGGCTGAAGAAGGTCTATACTCTCGTGTAACCACAAAGAATGTGTTCAATCCCTTCGGAGGGGGCCAGAGAAGGTGTCCTGGTATTGTCTTGGGTCAAGAGGAGGTGCGGATGGTTTTGGCTACGATTCTCACAGATTACGCCTTTGAAGCATCAGAACACCATGACATGGACTTCAAGGCTGCGCTCACACTCGGGAGTCGATATGGTGCCTGGGTCAAAGTGCGCAAGATAAGTGAGTACTTAAAAAATGTGGAGGCGGGTCAGAATATTCAAGCTGCGGGAGCACAATAAATATTCTATTTCCCTGAGTATAATAGTTCAGGACAGGCATACACGTGCATGTTTAGTCGTAGGCCACAGACTAGCCATGTCCTACTTTAGCAGCCTGCTGGATCCCAGGTCAACGTACACTACTTCTCGTATAGCAAACTACAGCGATATGTCACTGAAGAAAGAATTCTATACGTTTTATATCCGATTGTCTACGCCCTCCTTCGAGAGATTAACGGTATATGTGTATCCTATACGATACATGACTACAAAGCACAGTCATAATACAATAATATATGAATATAAATATGTATGTATATCCATAGCTCAAATATACATATCGGTTTGGAAAAGATAGTCATCACTGGGTAAAAAAAAAGCTGTGTCGGACTTCGGAGTTCGGAGTTCGGAGTTCATGTTTACATTTGACGTATGCTCATAAATGCATTCGTTTTTTAAAGCTGGGTTATGGCTAGGGCTGCCGACATAGTATACCAGTGTCGAGTAAGTTAGCAACTCGCATCATTGCACATTGGATTTTCACACTTATAAGGTGCTGATGCTAGAGAGAGGATGTCGACGGACACAAAGAAGAAGCCGAATAAGGCACAGAAGGGCAAAGAAAAGGCTGCAGACTTATCGCACGTAAAACGCAAAGTTACACCAGAGAGTGAACGAACACCGAAGCATCAGAGATGCATCTGCTTGGCAGCGATAGTATCTGTTGCCATACTGCTATCTGTCGCAGTAATATATTTTGTCAACGAGAATACGGTAACCTTGACCATGTATACCAACAATGTTGGCGAGCGGTCTAAGCAGATGCTGCGCGACCTCAAGAACAGTATGTTGCATATCAAGGTGTCCAAAGAATAATTGCTGAGACAAACGAACATGGAAACACACAAAAAATATTTTTTCTTTGATAAACTAT
>LUCW03001011.1:25000-37500 GCA_001586965.3 Sphaeroforma sirkka | reverse complement strand
TTACCATGGAGGGACTACAAAATAACAAACTTACACAACAACAAACACATACGGAATAACCATGGAGGGACTACAAATCAACAAACCTACACACCAACACACACATACGCACACACACACACACACACACACACACACACACACACACACACACACACACACACACACACACATATATACATATATATATATATATATATATATATATATATATATATATATATATATATATATATATATATATATATATATATATATATATATATATATATATATATATGTATATATATATATATATATATATATATATATATATATATATATATATATATATATATATATATATATATATATATATATATATATATATATATATATATATATATATATATATATATATATATATATATATATATATATATATATATTATGTATATATATACATATTTATTTAAGATATAATATGTGAGTGCTTGCGTAAGGAGTTGGACTGAATGTCACACTCAACCAGTGGCTTGCTCACACTCGTATCCAGAAGTTTGCATATTTAGTCCACCGTACGATCCGAGAACTTCCCTGTGGTTCTGAGTTTCTTTATATATATTATCATACTACATACCACCACTGCAAAAACCAACTCACTCAGCTATACAAAATCATCTACGTTTGTATTCATATATTCAGATAGTGATTACAATCGTATTGCTACTTTACACACTCACATACGCTACTTGCAATGGCTTGCAGAGCCGGGTTCGCAGGGCTGTGGGTTTATGAAGCTTGGGTGTCGGTCCCGATGTGTTGCCAAGACAGCCATGTGTCATACAGGCCACCCCAGATTCATTGCGCCGGAGTACCATAGTCTAGGTAGGTGCACTATAGTGTGCCGCAATATACCTCTGAACAAATGTAATATTATCAGATACTTTGTAGTGGTATAGGGTGTGTGTATACGCTATGAGAGCCTGTGCCAGACGTGCATGTACAGCTAATCACTGTACACGGCTCGATAGAAGATAGTTTCAAACATGTGGCTGTCTACTGAAGGTTCACAAGTATCCGAACACACACATTAACGAGGGGAGGGTGTGTGTTGTAACCTTTGTTATAATTTATACGAGAGAAAAACGGTTCATAAACATCAACTCACCCATGCAACATAGCTACTACGATGCTATTGGATATGCACACACAGCTTGTTTAGTTGTCAAGCGTCCGAGCCAGAAAAGTACTTGAGTAATTTATAACCACACATTGTCGTGCTATATGTAGCGTCGGACGATACGTTTCCCGTGTGGATCGAACGCGTTGACGGAAAAAATGGGATTTTGAAAGCTGTGCTCAAGTTTTGCGGAAGGGATGACGATAGCGGCCACACTGTGCTGTGGGAGAACGGGTATGAGTGTATTCGCACCAACACGTGTGGTTAAGTTTATCGTTCACATTACTTTTACCACCACTCAGCTCGGCATGTGTGTGCGATGATAGCTGACCCGTGAACGGGTACGAGTGTAAGTACACAAGTATGTGATTAAGTTTTACTACTGTTACAATCATTCCTCATTTCTGCATGCGTGTACATTCTTGCTTGATCTGAGTACGTAGACATGTAGAAGCGCCTGTATGTGTAATATAGTAAAAAAAGTTTCTGTATGTCTATACGTCATTTATAGAACAACTTCTGTTTAAAGAGAGAGTATAAGACTATTGTATACGTATGTGCTTAGTTATAGTTGCGCACATATGCACGCCTTTAAATATGTAAACTATCCTCCATCCGCTGCTGCAAACATCACATAGACAATAATTTGGCATGGTTTGAATGCCTAGCAATAGAATCGGAGAGATATACAAGGAAGTCCTATGCAAGTAAACACACGTACAGGTGCATACCATATTGAGGGACGCACAAGTACACACATCTCAATACGAATCTGAGTTACAATTCACTGATACGAACATCACAGGGACAATGGGCCTCGCATGGTGCAAATGCCCAATACCAGAAAAGGGGACAAGGGCGAGAGAGCCCTGTGCCTAGCACGCCTGGGTGGGGGAACCTCTATGAACCAGGGCACCACTGCACTAGTGCAAATCCACGATAGCCTGGATCATGATATGGTGCAGTTTGGTGAGACAAGGTAGGCGCGTCCCTCGGTGTAGCGATGATAGTACCGTGTGTGTATACATGCAACTATGTCTGAGTCAGGAATAGCCTGTAACTGTAGACACCACTGTCTTGGCTTCTATCCATTGCGGTCTGGATCATGTTATTGTGTAGTTTTTACGAGGCACTTTATGTGAGCTTCTACGTGTACGTGGATCATGTACGTGTGTACGTAGGCCAATACGTCTTGAAGCTATGGACACTACTGCTGTCGCTCATATCCATGACTGGATCGATCACGAATTTGTGCAGTTTGACACCCCTCTGTCTGGTCATCAATGTACAATGTGTGTGTATATGCAGCTATACCTGAGTGAGGAATTACCTGAACCATAGACACAAACTGCCTCGGCTCATAACCTTGACACACTAGACCATAGCATTGTGCAGTCTAACGAGACAAGGTATGAACGTTGCCTCATTGTTCATGGTTTTTGTATACGTTTATAATTAATAAGATATATAATATACTCTCTTAGCGTTTGCGTTATCGTATTGCCACGTCTGAGTGGGGTGTGTACTATAGAGTGCGAGCCCATCGCTGAAAAAGGGCGCAATTTTAGCAGATATATATATATGTATATATATATATATCATATATCAGGCTGGCTGTGTGAAATCGAAACGCTGCCGATGAGCGCTCACTAGACACGCAGCTATACGAAAGACACACCCGGCACACATCTTCTGCTGTACATATACTATATGTCAATACTACCTTCGTTATGAAGGTCTCGATGGGTTTGGCATCAATGACTATATTTTAAATACTTCAGGCTGATAGCATACGATAGGCACGTTCAAAAAACATACAATTAATCGTCTCTTCCGCTTAACATATACCAAATGTCACGTCTCGTTCAGTATGAAGATCCCGATGAATTGAATATCAATACCTACATCTACCTACATCTCTACCACACCAGGCTGACTGCGCGCGAATCAGATGCGACTCTGAGGATAAGCGTGCACAGGATACGCAGGGATACCACGGAGACACCCAACACACATTCTACAGATAGGGAGAAAGCGGAGACACTTAACACACATGCCATAGATAAGGAGAAAGAGAAGACACCCGCCACACATGCCACAGATAAGGAGAAAGAGAAGACACACAACGAGCCATCTCGGCGACCTTTCAACGTTACAATCGTGCATGGTGGTGGCAACGCGCTCTCTAGTATCGACTTCCAGGTATGGTATGTGTGTGCTTGACGAGATATCCCACAAGTGTAGGGGAGGGCCGTTGGGTCGGATGAGTGCACGTGCAGCGCTATTTTAGTTATAGCTCTGGGTACTCAAACGAGTTCCATAGCTTGTAGACAGTCTATTTCATTTGGGTCTGATGAATGCACTTGCAGCGCTATTTATAGTTATAGCTCTGGGTACTCACATGAGCTTCTTAACTTGTAGACAGTCTATTTCATATGGGTCTGGTGAGTGCACGTGCAGCGTTATTTATAGTTACAGCTCTGGGTACTAATACGAGTTCCTCAGCTTGTAGTCAGTCTGTGGATGATGGGAAATCCCGAATCTGCTGCCCAAGAAGTCTTCACGCAGTGTATGTGCTGATATCAGGTCTAGGGGTTTTTTCTCGGGAACGGCAGTTTAATGTACTCCAACCTAATTCCGAACGGACCATGTATTACCCAAATATTGCAGCCTATCTTCCCATACGAAATTGAGTGGACTAGCCTCGAAGAAGACACAGTGGAGGTGGAAATACCCTTGCTCAGCAAGAACCTGAACCTGTTCAACGTGACCATTGCACTGCACTTGCTGGTGAATGACAAGTATGGCGCATGTATCTTTGGTGTGCATGAGGTCTTGAGCGGATGTGTTATGGGCAGCTTTTCATCGGAACGTTGCTAGGTGTCAGATGTCAGTGTCAGAGTGTATGTGTGATGTGACACTGATGTCATCTATAACGTGTTCTTTTTCATTTGACACAAGAACATGTCACATTCGTTCTGTCGTGTGTTGTGTGCACTGTTTCAGGTACAAGTGTCACGTGTCACGTGTCCCGTGGCGTATGTCACCTGTCAAGTGGTGCGTGGTGTGTGTACTGTGCCAAGTGCATCGTTGCATACTACTACAAACATGCCACACTTCACACAGGAGATACTTATACTCCTTCGTATTCCAGTGTCGCAAATCACATATCACGTGTCACGGGACACATACTTTTATGTCAGATATCACCAGCCCAATGTCACGTGTCACTCCAGAATCCGTTGCATGATTCACATACCCCAACCGAGTTCACCCGAAACTCATATTACACTTACTGCATCCCACCACAATCCACAGTTCCTTGACTCAAAACGTATACTCAAAAAAATTACTCCCACCTTGAGTAAGCGTATGAACACCTATGGCAAGTGTATTCCAACCCTGCACCTGCACCATGCCCCAATAATTTGGACTTTGGACTCACATCGCGCGTACTTTTAATACATGCCAGATTTGCGGTTAAATCACGCGTACTTTAAATACATGCCAGATTTGTGATTAAATCACGCGTACTTTTATTACATGCCATATTTGTGTTAAATCACGCGTACTTCTAATACATGCCAGATTTGTGGCTAAATCAACGGCTGTAAACGTCGTGGCCGACGTGACACTCGAGAACGTCGACACCGAAGAAACGCTATACGAAAAGTACGAGCACAAATTCGCGCAGTACGAAAAATTGGGCAACGTTGTGGGTCTACCACGCGACCTCAACATCCGCAACCAGTTCTTCAAGAACTTCCAGTACTTGAAGGTACATGGATGATATAACTGAAGCTATTAGGTCTGAAGGTTCTATGATACGTATACCTATCCATATTTAATTCTTAAGAACTTTCAGTATTCGAAGGTACATGAATGATATAACTGAAACTATTAGGTCTGAAGGTTCTACAATACTTATACCTATCCATATCTAGTTCTTCAAGAACTTCCAGTACTTGAAGGTACATGGATGATATAACTGGGGGTCTTAATGTTCTATGATACGTATACCTATCCATATCTAGTTCTTCAAGAACTTCCAGTACTTGAAGGTACATGGATGTTATAGCTGAAATTATTAGGTCTGAATGTTCTATGGTACGTATACACTCAATCTTCCCGTAGGTCGTATAAGATGTGTTTCTCACAGCCCGTATATTGATCTGATCCCCTGCAGATGTCCGTCAACACCTGGCTATTCAGAGAATCTGAGCATTTGCCGGGTGCGGTGATAGTCCCTGCGAGTATCATGGACATGCTACACGTGTACATTCACATACGCATACGCATATCACCTCTCGGATTGTTCTTTATAAGCCGCCCTATGTCACCTCATAGATTGACCCGAACCCCTGCAGGTGCCCGCTAACACCCGACTATTCGGAGATTCTGAGCTTATGCCGGGGGTGGTACTGGTAGCGGAGGGTGCCTTAGATGTGTACAAGCGAATGGGATCAGTGACTGAGGCCGAAGCAACACCCGACAACTCTACGGGCAATGTGAACACGGACTGGCGCAAGTACAAGCGCGTGTCAATCCATACAAAGAGCGTCAAAGGTGTGATATATATATATATATGTACAAACTCTCTCTCACACACACACAAACACACGCACACACACACACACACATATATATATATATATATATATATATATATATATATATATATATATATATATATATATATATATATATATATATATATATATATATTTAGGTACAGAGTAGACGCCGGAAATCGGCTGCAGGGCTTACAGCCCTACATACATCAATAACTAGGATAGTAAACAAACATACCGTGGGTTCTTAGGCTCCGCTCTGCCTATATATATAGATATATATATATATATAGGTACAGAGTAGATGTCGGAAATCGGCTGCAGGGCTTACAGCCCTACATACATCAATAACTAGGATAGTAAACAAACATACCGTGGGTTCTTAGGCTTCGCTCTGCCTATCTCACAGAGGCGTTTGACGTGATGCACCACAGTACGGATGCTGTAGGGGCGAACATACAGTGCCTATGACTACTCTGTTGCACTTTGACTAGGCATTTGAATGTTCTGTCATTTGTGATTTTTAGTTACATAATACTCGCTGAGCGTGCTCTTTATGGCTTCGGCGGTCCGTATAGAATAAGGGGCTGTACAAAGTGATTTAGTGTATAGTTTGTAGCATAACTTTATATTATATAGTTTATAGCATAGCTTTGTAGTATAAAATCCATAGCATATCTTTATAGTATAAAGTCTATAGCATATCTTTATAGTAAAAAGTTTTAGTGTAGCTTTTGTAGTATAAAGTCTATAGCATATTTTTATCGTATAAAGTCCATAGCATATCTTTATAGTATAAAGTCCATAGCATATCTTTATAATATAAGTTTTAGTATAACTATATAGTATAAAGTTAATAGTATATAGTTTATAATGAGGTTTATAGTATAACTTTACAGTATAAAGTTGGCTTCGGCGTTCAGTATAGCGTAAGAAGTTGTACAAAGCGGTATAGTATATAGTTTATAGCATAACTTTATAGTATAAAGTTCATAGTATAGCTTTATAGGATAAAATTTATAGCATATCTGTATAGTATACATTTCATAGTGCAAGTTTATGGTATAAAATTTATAGTATAACCCCACAGTTTAAAATTGTAGGGCTTCCGCATTCAGCGGCCATGCTGTGAAGATAGTCTGGATCACCTGCCTAATATATTGAACGATACACATTCGCTGTGCTCGTACTATGCTTCAATTCATATAACGTAATATTGCATTCAAAGCGATAGGTCTGGATAGCAAGTTCAATGTTCGGAAAGTGTGTTGTGTATAAATACATATTAATCCGACAGTGTCAGTATAAAATTAGGTCGCGAGCACGCTCAGTGGTCGCTGCTGACAGATGAGTCAGACAGGCCTTGCTACAGGTCTGTAGCTTGCTGCTGCACTGTACTGAAAGCACTCTATACTCAAAGGGCAACTTGATAGCCCGGCTGCTCTGTTCACATTTCGTATTTGCTGGTCGAATATTACTGACATGTGTGTGGGACTCACCTCCCTGCCCAATGGTATGTAGCTTACGTAGGAGACATACTCAACATCGTATATCCCACTACAGGCACTTGGATAGACCTTATGTTCTCCTCACGCCTCACATTCGCTAGCTGATCATAAACCCTAAAACCCTATGGCCACAGGCACTCTGATAGGCCTGGCTACTTTCCTGACGTCTCGGGTTGCCCCCAAACTACGGGCCATCACCAAACGCGACAGCGAACTGTGGATTGCCAGTGGCAGCAGCATGCGACATTTTGCCACAGAACACCCCGAAATCATGAAGAAAATCCACCGCAAGTCCCTGAGGTAGGTATATCGTGTATTAGTTACAAGTATGTATCACGTTTATGGATAGTGTTATACTGTAATATATATATCACATCCTACGATAGAGTTATACTATAATATACACATCACATTTTATGATGGTGTTGCACCGGCGGGAGTGCCTATGTAAGGAAACCCGCACAAATGTCTCTGGGGCGGGTCATCGCTATTAATTTCGGGCGTATCACAATAGCTGTGTGAGTGACCATACACAATATACTGCACCCCAGACTCCCAGGTAGAGACGCACATCATGCTCATAGTATTTGATGTATCTGAGACATCATGAAGTAAGCGCGTATCAGTCATTTGGGTAGTATGTGAATTGGGTCTGTTAATAGTGTTGTTCTTTGGTTGGGCTACTATAAGATGTTGTGCCTGTTTTGTGGGCCATTTCTGGAATCTACACGCTGAACACGTGCAGATGGAGGATATATGTACATCTAGTTAGAATATCTCACACACAATATCACAATCTCACTCACTCACTCACTCACTCACTCACTCACTCATATATATATATATATATATATATATATATATATATATATATAAATAAATGTATATATAGTTGTGTGTGTTAATACATGTTTCTTATGTGTGTGTATATATTTATATGTATAGGCATGTAGATTTTATTTCTAGCTCAAATCGTTGTGTCTCATACATACAGAACAAAGATGCAGAATGTGCCGTACAAGCCCCCTATTCTGTTCTTCCCCGGATTCATGAGCTCTCGATTGGTCGCTTGGAAATACAAATACTGTCCCACTATTGACATCAACCCCCTGGACGTAATGTGGGTAAGTGTGTATGTGCACACACCTTACAAACTAGCCTATAAGAATCCACACACAACCTTGACTCGGGGTTCTACTTGGAGTTACAATCGCAGTTCTACTGCTGACATCTGACACTCCTATGTGGTGTGTGTGGGTGTGTATATGCATTCATTTACACACAAGAATAAGTGAGTTCACGTACGCCCGAATATGTAGAACTGCTACTGCAACCAATAGCGACGCTGATAAACCACCTATCTTGTAATACCAATCAGTACCCCTTTCACGCTTGTAGTGGTAGGGATATATATATATATATATATATATATATATATATATATATATATATATAATTTAAGCTCATCTATACTCGTGAAGAGTTGATTATAGAAGAGACGCACTATTACACTGATCTTTTGTTGTATAGTCTTGTGCATAGTGGCAGTAGTTTCCTTTGTTGTGCACATACCAACTGCTGTTATCTCGGAGTTCACGCAAACTTGAGCAGGTGCAACTCAATATACCAATTCATACCACCACTTTAGTTCCGTTTGTATATAGTTGCTTAATCATCCGCACTATCACCCCAGCGTCTGTCTCTTTTCTGCACGCACATTTTTATTTGTGTATGGGTATATATCTAGGCATCCATGTGTACATAAATTGGCATGGGGCTATGTACACATATGCTGGCGCCCACTCAAAGGTATGGAAATGGACTGAGGAACTCTTTGTCTTGTCATCAAAGTGCATGTGTGTGTACGTGCACACATAAACTGACACACAATTCTTGTTTGTACCCGCACATATACCTGGCACTCTCGTTGGATGTTGTGTTTATGTTGTCCCTTCGCACGTAGCAGCGGAACACTCAGTAGATCATTTTTCCTTTACAACCACTTCACAAATCATACGTGTGCCCTCCTTCAGCCACTTCACAAGTCATACACACACGTACGGGCGAAGGGCCCTGTCGAATACGTACAGGCTGACGCATTGGTATGCGTGTGGTGCACGCTGACCTCGCACATTGAGGGTGTGTGCTGTGTGTAGGGTTTCCCTTGCTATTTCTAACCCCAGTGTGTAGGGATTCCCTTGCTTTTTCTAAAGCTAGTATGTAGGGATCCCCTTGCTATTTCTAAAGCCAGTGTATAGGGATTTCTTGATATTTCTAATGCCAGTGTGTAGGGATCTCCTTGATATTTCTAAACCCATTTGATGGAACGTATAAGCTTTGTGCTTTAGACCATGTCGAAGTTCACGCAGAAGCTACCACATATGTCTTCAGATGCGTGCACCTTGGCCTATCTATCAACTCTAATCATGTGCTGTCGGTAGGTGTCGCTCGAACGTATGGCCGAGGTCGCACTCACCGATCCTAGATGCTACCTTAACTGTCTGGGATTGGGACCGAATCAAACGGATCCACACGACTGTGTGGTCAGGGCAATGGAAGGCATGGCGGCGCTCACAGGTGGGTTGGTGTAAGTATGTGTGTGTGTCTAGTTGTGTGTGTGTCATTATGTGCGTATGTGTGTTATTCTGTGTTAGTAGTTGTGTGCGTATGTGTCATTGTGTGTTAGTAGTTGTGTACGTATGTGTATTTTTGTGTGCGTGATTGTGTGTGTGTGTGTGTGTGTGTGTGTGTGTGTGCGTGATCGTGTACTGTGTGTGGTCATCCGAATTTGCATGCACTACAACGGAAAACCCCTGCGCGAAACGGTGTGTTTGTATCATTGTGGTGGGCTTATCTTGGGAATATTCCAGTAGTGCGTTCCTCAAGTATAACTCACACTTCACGTCTCATAAGTGCTCAAAACACACAACTAAGGTACACACGCTACATATGTATGTGTGTATATAAGAAATGTATTATGCGTGCATAAATAGTTCATTGTGAGCAAAGGAGTTCATCACCACCCATAAACGCACTCATACAGTACAATCCGCTGTCTATAAAGTGAACGACAATAAATTAAAGTGCATAGTCTATCTATAGAAACCGGTGCTGTGTGGGCCTGGACAGAAACCCTAAATATGCTATTATCGGTATAGTTACAATACAGAGTTATGCGTGTAAACCCTGAATATACTATTATTGGTATAGTTGCAATACAGATTTATGCGTGTAAACCCTGAATATGCAATTGTCGGTATAGTTGCAGTACAGATTTATGAGTGTAAACCCTGAATATACTATCACCGGTATAGTTACAATACAGGATTATGCGTGTAAAGGTATAGGTGCAATACAGATTGATGAGTGTAAACCCTGAATAAGCAGACATCGGTATAGTTGCAATACAGATTTATGCGTGTAAAGGTATAGGTGCAATACAGATTGATGAGTGTAAACCCTGAATATGCAGACATCGGTATAGTTGCAATACAGATTTATGCGCGTGTGCACGACAAGAATGGACTACTTGATCTCGTGAGGCTTACCAGACACGGCTGAAGCCATGAGCACTATCATGTGTGCAGCATTAGAACAAACACTTACGATATGTGGGCACCAGATAGACAGCCAAACGTGACTGCGGCGCGCATGTCACAGAGTACGCTGGGGATATCCGCAGACACAGTCGGTTGTTGTTATATGAGAATAACCAATGGTGTCTACTACACAGATGCCACATACTACACCAAGGATATCCACAGACACATCCACTTAATACATGTCACATGCTACACCAAGGATATTCACAGGCACATCCACTTAGTACATGTCACAGAGTACCCTGAAGATATCCACAGGCACATCCACTTAGTACATGTCACAGAGTACCCTGAGAATATCCACAGGTACATCCACTTAGTACATATTACATAGTACACCAAGGATATCCACAGGCACATCCACTTAGTACATGTCACATACTACACCAAGGAAATCCACAGGCACATCTACTTAGTACATGTCACAGAGTACACTAAGGATATCCACAGGCACATCCACTTAGTACATGTCTCATACTACACCACTGATATCTACAGGCACATACACTTAGTACATGTCACATACTACACCAAGGAGATCCACAGGCACATCCACTTAGTACATGTCACAGAGTACATCAAGGATATCCACAGGCACATCCACTTAGTACATGTCACATAGTATCCTGAGGATATCCACAGGCACATCCACGTAATACATGTCACAGAGTACATCAAGGGATATCCACAGGCACATCCACTTTAGTACATGTCACATAGTATCCTGAGGATATCCACAGGCATATCCACGTAATACATGTCACATAGTACCTTGAAGTTATCCGCAGGCACATCCACTTAGTACATATCACAGAGTACCCTGAGGTTATCCACAGGCACATCCACTTAGTACATGTCACATAGTACCCTGAGGTTATCCACAGGCATATCCACGTAGTACATGCCACATAGTACCCTGAGGTTATCCACAGGCACATCCACTTAGTACATGTCACAGAGTACCCTGAGGTTATCCACAGGCACATTCACTTAGTACTTGTCGTTCCCAACGTGTCAACTCTCTGTGCGAAGAGTATGTCAGAATCTCCTACACGGTTGCACACACCACCAGCAAGCGGCGGTGCGTAAAAAATGATTGGTCTTGATAGAACGTGTAAGCGAAAGTATGGATTAGAACCTCTATCAATGTATTCGTACGAAGGTTTGCAATGCGTGACCTGGCACTCGTATTCTGGAAGAAGGCATTGCCCCACACACACGGGCCAAATAATACTACAGTGCATAGTTTTATCGGGTTCAATCATCAATAAGCTTGGCACTTGTTTCCAATTAATTCTGTACTGCACTGATGAAGCCCCAACTGCTTGGCCCAAAATTCAAATGAATCCATTTTTGTTTTGTTGTTGTGAAAATATAACCAGAATTGTCGCCGGGTGTAATGACAGAAGTGACCACAATATACGGGTCTATGATCCGATTTTTGGTGGCCAAGTACGGGTACAACGCGATGCACATCCTGGGGATGCCCTACGACTGGAGATTGAGCCCGGATCAGGTAGGTTTAAGTATAGATATATATATATAGATATATATATATATATATATATATATATATATATATATATATATATATATATATATATATATATATATATATATATATATATATATATATATATATATATATATATATTAT
>LUCW03001011.1:10000-22500 GCA_001586965.3 Sphaeroforma sirkka | reverse complement strand
CCTTCAACTCCTCCCGTCACCTCCTAAACCCCCCACTCATTAGATATAGACTTTGGCGTAGTCTGCATTGCACTGTATCTCTCTAAACTTTCTTTTAAACGCACACTAGTTTGCAGACGGGTATTCTCGGCCGCCTATCAAGCACGTGTACATGCTCTACGGCGTCGACTGGGACACCCCCATACAAGAGACCTACCAGAAACGAGCCAACATCACAGAGCCTGTCTTGGTGGCCGTCCATGATGAAACGTCCGGTTAGTCTCATCGTACACTATACTATGTCTTGGGCTATATATCTGTAGTATTACTATGTCTTGGGCTATATATCTGTAGTATTACTATATCTTGGGCTATATATCTGTAGTATCACTATGTCTTGTGCTATATATCTGTAGTATTACTATGTCTTGTGCTATATATCTGTAGTATAAATATGTGTTGGGCAGTATATCTGATGTCTAGTGCTAGGCAATATATCTGTAGTATGACTATGTCTTGGGCTACATATCTGTAGTATTACCATGTCTTGTGCTATATATCTGTAGTATAACTATGTCTTGGGCTATATATCTGTAGTATTACCATGTCTTGTGCTATATATCTGTAGTATAACTATGTCTTGGGCTATGTATCTGTAGTATTACTATGTCTTGGGCTATATATTTGTAGTATGACTATGTCGTGGGCTATATATCTGTGTATTACTATATCTTGTGCTATATATCTGTAGTATTGCTATGTCTTGTGCTATATATCTGTAGTATTACTATGTCCTGGGCTATATAACTGTAGTATTACTATGTCTTGGGCTATATATCTGTAGTATTACTATGTCTTGGGCTATATATCTGTAGTATTACTGTCTTGTGCTATATATCTGTAGTATTACTATGTCTTGTGCTATATATCTGTAGTATAAAAATGTGTTGGGCAGTATATCTGATGTCTAGTGCTAGGCTATATATCTGTAGTATAACCATGTCTTGGGCTATATATCCGTAGTATTACCATGTCTTGTGCTATATATCTGTAGTATAACCATGTCTTGGGCCATATATCTGTAGTATTACCATGTCTTGTGCTATATATCTGTAGTATAACTATGTCTTGGGCTATATATCTGTAGTATTACCATGTCTTGTGCTATATATCTGTAGTATAACTATGTCTTGGGCTATATATCTGTAGTATTACTATGTCTTGGGCTATATATCTGTAGTATTACTATGTCTTGTGCTATATATCTGTAGTATTACTATGTCTTGGGCTATATATCTGTAGTATTACTATGTCTTGGGCTATATATCTGTAGTGCTGTGGGTATGGGGAGGGGCAGTGTGTCCGGTGATGATCGGAGGTTGTCTGAATGGGCCATCCTCATAGTTGAGGAGTGCAGTCTAGTTCCGTGGCGTGCTTGTGAACGTTTATTGATCGATCACCCATTTAACAAACATTTCTTATGACACCTATCATGAGTGTTATTCCCAAAATAACTCAGTCTTCACTTGACATATACTTTGAATATTCCTATGTTTTTTTTTTCAAAAGCGTTTTGACCTCGAGTCTTCAGAGGCTTTATTTATAGAAATGAGACCAAAATATAAACTACATTAACGGCTTCCTTTGCACAACGAATATCACTAGCTTTCCAGATCGACTACCGATCTCGTTAAAAACATGTGCTATTGATTGCCAATGTCTCGCACAGGGGGTGAAGTACGCAATCGCTTTACAGGCGAAAGCAAAGGCCACACCGGCTACCAGCGCAGCGGTGATGCGACAGTGCCGTATGTGAGTCTCAGCTGGGCCAACCTGTGGCATCACAACACCAGCAAGGTGTGACGAGTGTGTATATGTGTCATTTAGATGGTGCCTGTTGGTGGCGAGTATGTATACGCATCATATGTGATTTCGTCTGTAGGTGGCTGGTACTATCTATATGCCGTGCTTGTATGTGTACCATACTGTCTACTCATGCATTGTACCGGAGATAACCAGCGTGCACACATCCACACCGGGTGTGGGTCTGTCCGTGGATTGGTGCTGTACATTCGAAATTTGGCCTGCATGTAGGACGGCTGATATCTGCCATCAACACACCACAAGCTTCTGAATCCTTATTGATAGCAACGAGGTAGTGCGTATTGGGGTATTAGAAGGTATTCTCGTTCACGTACTGAAAATTACCATATGCCGGTGATCCCTCATCGCATACTATAGCTGTTTCTTGTTGGAATATGTCAGTTGTGTTTTATCAGAGAAATGGATGGTTGATTGTCCCAAGTCACTTGTGTTCATCTGGTTGTGCACCGGGACAGTCTTCTCGTGCTGGCTATTGAAGTATGTCTACTTCACACTCCTACAGGAAACACACACCGCAACACACAGCTGATCTAATCGGAAAGTCACGCTATTCACATTAAACACCTAATCACTAATCCTACGCTTCCAACGCCCTACACATATCAGCACACAATTTTTCTAACTGGATATCTATACTAATCGGATACATATCTACTTCATTAACCTTACCTACGTAAACGTCTACTTCATCAACCCTACCTATGTAAATGTCTACTTCATTAACCTTACCTATGTAAATGTCTACTTCATTAACCCTACCTACGTGAATGTCCATTTCATTAACCCTACCTATGTACATGTCTACTTCATTAACCCTAGGTATGCTTCAATAGCCCTACATATGCTTCATGAACCCTACATATGCTTCATTAATCCTTCATATTCTTCATTAATATATGCTTCATTAACCCTGCATATGCTTCATTAATCCTACATATTCTTCATTAAAATATGCTTCATGAACCATACATATGCTTCATTAACTTCATGAACCCTACATACGCTTCATTAGTCCTACACATTCTTTATTAATATATGCTTCATGAACCCTACATATACCCCCAACGCCCTCAGATCGAGCAGCAGACCGTCGCCGCGCGAGTGATTGAGTTCTATGACCATCCCATCGGCAAGTGGGGCGAACGGACCGTGTTTTCGCTCATGAATGTCAACGAGCCAGAGTACCAGATCTACTACTCCAAACACAAGAACGGAGATGACGGGGACGTCCACTTCACGTCTGTGTATGAGATTAAGGGCGGCGAATGCCAGCATAGGAATATAGTCAAGGACCCGTTTATTCATAAGCTGGTGTGTGTGCATATTTAATGACCGTTTCTTGACAAGCTGGTGTGTGTATAGTCAATGACCCGTTTATTTATAAGCTCGTGTGTGTGCATAGTTAATGACCCGTTTATTCATAAACTGGTGTGTATGCATAGTCAATGACCCGTTCATTCATAAGCTGGTGTGTGTGTTTGGAGAGGTGTTTTTGTGCAACACACTGATAAAAGTTGCTTTCAACGTTTGTTGTACTTTGAGATGGGCTTGAGTATCTGCACGACGAGTTTGTTGTCGATCCTGTTCGTGATGGTGTATATGTGTCTTCCGACGCACTCTCGCTTGGGACGTATTGGTGCTACATTGATTATTCACCACGTTTTATTTAAATCTGGTTTTGAGTAGCCCTTCCTCACACCGCTGCTATCCCTACTAGCACATACGGGTTGGTTCCAATGCTTCCCTTAGTAGTATTGTATGCTTGTGACAGTAGCTACGTCGTTGTGTACCACTCAGATTGCCTCGTGGAGCACTGACTGAAGGGGTTGTAGAGATAGCATTGTGCGTAACTGCTATCACATACGTGGTCCCAGATACCTATATGCCACCTATATTGGGGTTGTTTTATTTTTTGAATATAACGTATCAATACACCATCCTAATGGCTCTCTGAGTAGACCATGTATGTACCCAAATAATTCGGCACACGCTCCTAATCGCATTCTAATCGCACATACGTCTAAATCAGACGAAATTTGAATCCAAATACTTGGACACATACCTCTGAACGCACTCTGATCAGTCATCCGAGTTTGAAAGCTAACACTCTAATACACCCCCGTAAACTATACCTAGATCGGACAAACGTTATTAAATGATTTAAAGATGGATTACGAGACACCCAACTTGGAAGACGACACCAAAGCAGCGAATCGCAAGATATCAGACATGAGGCTCCGGCATGGTGAGTTTCGTATTGGTACTCACATATATTGATACAGACCTCGTATTTATACTCACATATATTGATACAGACCTTTAAGCAATACATGTGTTCTTCACGCTTGATGAAACGAGATCGAGACAGCTTCTCGAAGTGGGTTGCCCTTGTATTTGAACCGTGGTAGTGAAAATTGCAGCATGTACATCCGTTCACATATGGTTTGATGAGTATTCATCTACTTCCATTGTGTAACATTTTGTATATCTAGATCAGATTGTTTCTGACCGTTGTCCATGTACATTAGTGTAGTGTCTGTAAGCAAGAAGGCATCACTCGTATGCCTCCCATGCCTGTACGAGATACTTGAAGCTAAACTTCTTGTATTTTTTAGCAGGCGCCCCTACTTTCCTGTGATATCAATTGTTGTGATGTGTGTTAGTCTCTCAGATACTTGAGATGAAGCTCTTGTATTTTATAGCAGACGCCCCTACTTTCCTGTGATATCAACTGTTATAGTGTGTGTTAGTCACTCAAATATTTGAGATAAAGTTCTTGTATTTTATAGCAGACGCCCCTACATTCCTGTGATGTCAGTTGTTGTGATGTGTGTTAGTCTCTCAGATACTCGAGATGAAGATCTTGTATATTATAGCAGACTCCTCTACTTTCCTGTGATATTAATCGTTGTAATGTGTGTTAGTCTCTCAGAAACTTGAGATGAAGTTCTTGTATTTTATAGCAAACGTCTCTACTTTCCTGTGATGTCAATTGTTGTGTGTGTGTTAGTCTATGAGATACTTGAGATAAAGTTCTTGTATTTTGTAGCAGACGCCCCTACTTTCCTGTGATATCAATTGTTGTGATGTGTGTTAGTCTCTCAGATATTTGAGATGAAGTTCTTGTATATTATAGCAGACGCCCCTATTTTCCTTTGATATCAATTGTTGTGATGTGTGTTAGTCTCTCAGATACTTGAGATGAAGTTCTTGTATTTTATAGCAGACGCCCCTACTTTCCTGTGATATCAATTGTTGTGATATGTGTTAGTCTCTGTGACTCAAGAACGTTGCACACAATCGGGTCGACGATATGGCTATTTTGAAGATCACCGCAGCGGAATTGCAATCGTTCCATGTATGACAAGCTCAGAGACTAACAATTGTTATCACAGGAAAGTAAAACTTATAGCCAATTTTATTTGAACATCAAGAGTTGTATATATTTTATTTAGTTTCTTCAACTTGCCATCTGACATGACTTCACTACCGAACTTTTCAGATGCGGATGGTATGGATGATGATATGGGCATGTCTCTGGAGGAGTAGCCACGACAATCGAGCTGCCCGACCGACTAAAAATAGTACAGAGCCGTCTAAGAATAGATTAGAGTAGTTAAGTATAGCAGACAGCCGCGTATTGATAGCGCATAACTGTCTGGCACCTATCTCCAGAAACGGCTTCGACGCCGGATACGGATTATCTGGAATAGTGTGCAGTACTGCTTATGCCTATGAATGTAGATTATGTACATTATATCCTTCTAACCAACCCAGTTGTGTGCATCTGTGCCCTCACGACAATTTCTCAGGTATGTCTATTCACGACATTTCCTCAAGTACGTCTACATTTCCTCAAGTACGTCTATTCAAGACGTGTTCCTCTCAATTGATTGTGGGCCAAATTGGGCGCCTGTGGCATTTCCTGTGGGGCGCCAATCGTAAGCAACACAGACTACGAACATTGTTAGTTGCAGCAACTAGAAACACCCCATACTGGTGAGAAACACTACCGTTGTAGTTTCTCTCTACGCTACACCTGCCGAACTGCAAAGCACAATTGCCTGTGCCAGAGTTCTGGGGCCTAAAAATACATATAGGGTTGATATGAAATATGTAGTTGCATCTGCTTTGATCACTACCTGCACCTTCACATGCGCACCCGATGCTGACTACAACAGCACCGCCACTTTCTAACATTATTTTAAATACGCACCAATAAAATCACTTCACCTGTTCGTGTGCTTCACAAACTGAGGCAAACAATTGCAACTTTGGTTCCCGGACGTTTTATTCTTTTGTCAGTCCGTAGTATCCGATAAGACGACTTATGCGCACACGAGCAACGATTGTTGCGCGAGCAAGCAAATAGTCTATGGACAACTACTTTGATTCCAGAACTTGCGCCTAGAGAACATGAATGCAACCTCATATGAACTTGTGCTTGGCGTGCCAAACGAAGAGCTGTCCTATTAGGTTTGTATACTTTTGAGAACTGTACAGGCTCGTAGTGTGTGCCTTGGTCAGTCGGATCGTAAATTACATTGTAAAGTACACGCGTAATCGCAATATGTACCGTGAATGGGAGAGTCGCGAGAGTCTCGTGGTGTGTGCGATTGCTAAAGGAGTTCCTTGTCAAGTTTTCGAATCATATGCACCGAGTACGACAGATATGTGACTTTTCAGGAAGTACGACCTGAGACGGGGACGAATCTACATAGAGCGCTGCGCAATGAATCTTGAGACGACAGATAAGGGCTCGCTTTTAGATTTTTCATCGGCACGCCGACGATGATTATATTGTGTTCCAAACGAATACTTGATCAAGGTCACCAATTACCGTCGGACTGTTTGAAGCTTTCAGAAATTATATCAACAACAAAAAATAACAGCTCGTGAAAGTATAATTCAGCTCCACACCGTCCAGCTGCCGCTATTGTCCATTCAGCTTAAAACAAAATATAATCTTTCACAGATGCGATTCTGCGACTTCAACTTCCGATAATACATATACATGTCTGTGCTGTCTTAAATAAATGATTCAATGTGCATATCATATTTACTATATATTCCTAAGCAATACAATACTCGCAGAATCGTAGCTCGGCTCACATCTAGTACAGAAACAAATTGATCGTCTAAACTATTTTGGATGAGTAGCGAAGCCATGTAAACATTATCTCGGAACGATACTGACTAATCTTTAAAGCAGTTTATAAAGGAACATTGCTATTGCGTCTGAGGTGTTGTACACGAACATACGACAGAGTTTAAAACAGTGAAAAAGGGGAATTAGATTGTATGAGCTGTACAATCCTCTCACAACAATAAAAAAATGTGTATATAAAATCATACACAACTGCGACTCATTGAACCTATACGGCCACACCCTACTACAGGTCTAAATACAGCTTTGCGCCACATACCATCACTGTTTTTTCGTGTGTCACAATAATTTAGCGGTGACAATCGAAATCTAAAGCTAAAAGCTCCAATGGATGACTGGGCTAAATCCTATGTTCAGTCCATAGATAATGATGGTTGTAAAATAAAATTTATCGAGGTGCACCCCACCGGCACAAGTTTTGCAACAAGACTGCAGCTGGCCCTCTGGGTCCCTGACTGCCTTCTTGGCAAACGCTAAACGGGCAAGTGGCAACGTATATTGCGCAATGGGCATGCCTGAATGTCTCCCAGAGAGAGCCAGAGACTCCGAGAGTCCCACTCTCCAAATATCCTGAGAATCATAAAATAGTCATGAAATGATCCTCACAAGATAAAATTTTGGTGATTTTTTTATATACAAAAAAATACTTCCAACTCAAACTGATACGAGGCTATAAATATGTATAAAAAAAAGATGTTCCAAGTCCCAAGTCCCAACTCATAGAGAAATCATGAAATGTTTGAAACCAGATCGCTTTAAAAAAATGAAACACGCATTAGCAAAAGCACCATAAATATAGTAATAATACAAACTTTCACTTTTGTCGTTTTTTGTTGGAAAAAATACCTGTGTAAAATATTTACAACTCATCAGTCTGACACAGACTCCACACTCCACAAGTCCACACTCCACAATCCTGAATCCACAATCACAGTCACACAGCGAGTCCAGTGATATTTTTTTATTTTGTTTAACAAAATGTAAATATAGAATAATAAAAATTCATCTATATTGTGGCAAAAAAACCAAAAAAAAAACAAACAAAAAACTTTTTTTTTTAAAAGATAACAAATCAAAACATTTTTTTTAAAATAAAACATATAACATAACGGACAAAGAGTCACACATATATGACATGTCACATGTGATTGACTGGATGTGAGGTTGTCTCCACTCTCCAGTCTCCAGACTCCACTCTGCACTGTCAGTGACAGCCAGTCTCAAGTCTCTCAAAGCAACTCTGGCAGTCTCATGCCACTGTCTCAACTTTCAACTCTCAATATCTCAACTCTTGTACTTTTAAAAAAAGTACTTTCAAAAAAACAAAAAAACAAAAGTCTCTCAACTCGTGTATCCCAACTTTCAAGTCTCAACTTTCAAGTGTCAAGTCTCAACAGAGTCAACTCTTACCCCTTCTCTCTCTGCTTGTGGCCTCTCTTGTGAGTTGTGTGTGTGTGAACTGTGTGCCGCTGTGGACCTGTGGCGCAAAAAGTGAAATAGGTGCATATGTATAGTATAGCCTTCAGAAATCAAAGTCTATTTTTTTATGGAATTTTCATGTTTTACGACATCGTATACACACTTTGAATTGTGCGCCAATATGTACTGAAAATATATTTGGTTGAAATGTACCAAAATAATAATAGAAGTGTACAAAATTTACAGGTCTGACTTCCGAGCACTCCAATGTGCACCAAAAGTCCAAATATCCAGGGAGGGTCCCTAAAACAAAGTAGCACATCCGAACCGGCCTTACGAAACTACACCCAAAATTGTATTACTGGGTCAGACGTCCCGTCATCCTATGTAAATAACTAAATATCTGTAAATAAATACATATGTACTAAATATCAATATTTTTAATACAAACGGTTTTTATGCGCATTGTGTTTTTTTCTTTAAATACACAAAACAAAACGTTACTAATATGGACACAAGAAGTATGCACTAAACCACAGAATCATTTTTAAAATTTTAAAATTTTGCCGAACTTTCAACAGCAGATTGTGAGATCGATGAATGATGAATGATGACTGTGATCATTGATGAGTCAGTCTGAGGTTTATTTGTGTTTTTTTATATAAAAAAACAATCAGCCCAAAACAAATTCTACAAAAATAATAAAATTGGAAAATAATAAGATTTGTCGAATTATGCACATATCAATTATGTATTGAGCAATGAATGGAGTAAGGACTGCGGAGTCGAAGATGCTTGATATGAGTCATAGGACTCCTTAGAGTAAATAGTAGCCAATCATTTTGCTAGTGCTTGCTATTCTTTTTATATACCGGTTGTTATTTATTTACATTACATATTTACACAACTCGAAGCAGTGAATATTTACATACTCTTTTTTGGTTTACACAATGGTTTATCGTTTACTTTATGATGAACTCAGAGTTCTGAGTTCGAGGAGTTCACTGTCAGTGTTCACAGTTTCACACTTCACAGTGTTCAGATACAAAATTGCATAGCCCTCTAAATATTACAAAAATTGTCGTAAATACAAAGTAAATATATTCCACATAGACTTCGTCAATAGTCATAGAGACATGGACTGTAAAATCAAAATGTGCTGTGCACCATAGTCTCAGGCTCTCTCTCTCTCTTATCGAGTCAGGCTATCAGCTGCCTCGCTCTCAATTTACTAGAAAGAGAGCCATTCTGAAATACAAGTTGCAGAGGTATGTATAAAATTTAAAAAATAAAAATATTGTTTGTATGGTTCGCAAATCGCAACAAAAGAATCTATAACTATATGGCCAATGAGCCAATGACCTCTCCCCAATACGATCGCGAGTTATTACTTTTCGAGGATGTGCGATTGTTGACTGGAGCCCTGCAACTTGCAAGAAGTGCACCGGCTTCCATACCCAACAATTATACACATATTGAGTTGTTCATTTCAGTCTTTCATGAATGCTTCCTCTGGAATGCTATTGGCGTATACGCGCATCCAACTCTAAACAGTAAACAAAGAACACCTTGCAGCCAGCTATAGCCCGGGTAGCGCGACTATAAAATACAAGTTCGCAAAGCACTATCTATCACTACTCTACCATCAAATAGAAGACATACAATCGACAGTTAACAGACAAATCGATCAAGATGTTCAAAAGTTGTATCTCTATGTTAGCACTGGCATCGGCCGTCACCGCCATTGCGCCCCGTCAAGAGGAAGAGTGTAAAACCATCGCCCAATTGGCGACGGAAACCCCTGAGCTGTCAACATTGCTTGACCTGGTAGTAAATGCGGACTTGGCTGAAACACTTAGTGATCCGACAACAACGCTGACAGTTTTTGCACCCACTAACGCCGCTTTCGAGAAGGTCGACGCCGCTACTCTGGAATTTTTATCAGACCCTGACAATATTGCCGCGCTAACTGATGTACTGATCTACCACGTATATCCCGATGCTGTTTCGTCAGATCTTGCCATGGATGGCATGATGATCGAGATGCTTAATGGCGATGAGGCCAGTATCTCCGTCGCTGAAGATGGTTCAGTAATGATAAATGATGCACTGGTTATTACAGCTGATATCTCCGCGTGTGGAGGAAGCTACGTGCACATTATCGATACCGTACTAATACCGCCAGTGGATGATGGTATGTCGACCAGTGACGGTGAGGATATGGATACGGGTATGGATGCTATGGAGAGTGGCGACGCCATGGAGAGTGCTATGGAGAGTGGTGATATCATGGAGAGTGGAAGTGCCATGGAAAGTGGTAATGTCATGGAGAGTGATGGTGTCTCGGAGAGTGGTGAGACATGCATGACTGTCGCCGAGATCGCAATGGCCACCCCCGAGCTGACAACCCTGGTGGAGGCTGTAGTAGCTGCCGGCCTGGTTGATGCTTTATCCGATCCCGAGTCGACCATGACTGTCTTCGCACCCACCAACGATGCGTTCGCGGCTCTCAACCCTGCGACACTCGCCTCACTAATGGAGGAAGAGAGTGTGGCATCTCTCATTGAGATCTTGACCTACCACGTGCTTCCCGGCGTAGGTGTGATGGCGGCCAACGCTGCTGATGGTGACATCACCATGATGAATATGCAGGACGCCACTATATCCATAGTTGATGGTGAGGTGTTCATCAACGATGCTAAAGTTGTCATGGCTGATATTCCAGCATGTGGAGGTAGTGTCATTCATGTCATCGACATGGTTCTTATCCCCGCGATTGAGTAAACGTATTCCGTTTATTGACATTCAATCTGAAGGCTGTGAAAAGTGACAGCTATCATCTAAAAATACCGAGCAACTAATACGCAGTGCAATAAAAAAAGCTTCATACAATATGGACGTGTATTTTATTTTTAATACAGATATAAGCAAACAATTTTATGCTCCTGATGACATTATTTACTAAACTTTTGTCATAGTCACTGAAATACTTCCTACACTATCGCTCCGTCGATCCACACAAGACAAACTCAACTCCGAGGGTATACCACAAATCCCGAATTATGGTTTTCGAATTTTAGGATTTAAGTCCCAAACAATGACTATCTAACCAACCCTCTTCGCAAACGCCTACTCGTCGAAAGCCACACTTCTTCATGTTGACCAGAAATTATATCGATGACTCCAGCAATTTCCACTGATTACGAATTAGGTCCCAAATAGGTGTACACGCCATAGACCATATATCCGAAGCCGATTGCAGGGCCATAATTTCGTGCCTTAACGGTAGAACTGTTCTGTACAACCTCGTGCTCAAGATTAAATACAAAGGGAAAGATTCCACGAGTGATTGGTAATCCAAGACGGGTTTGTGCTCGTGCGCAACGACTGAAATCGCTTCTTCGAGCCGCTGCTCTGATTACAATCATGTATGTCGCGATAGATTGGCTGCATATCAAACGAATGTTCAGGTGGCATTCATAGTGGCCCTATGTGCATCTACACATCGCAAAATGTATCTGGAAGTTTGCGTGCCCACACTGCAAGAGCTGTGATATCGATGGGACGATCCGACCCGGGATACCGAAACAAGTTGCACAGTACCATCCAGCATCGAAAGACGCGGCACCACGCATACGGCACACCATGCTCGAATATTATTCAGCATCAGTCGGCTGTATACTTACGTATTGCACCAGCAAATGACGCATACCAGCCACCTCACTGACACATAGCGCCCAAGCGGTCACCATATGCATTAAGGCTCAGAGACGTTTTTTTAGGATTGGTACCACTGAGAGTGCGCTCTACTCGTCGACGTCATCTCCATCAATAACATCCTCGAAGTTTTTCCTCGCCTTCTTGATTTCATCGGCCATCACGAGCAACTCCTGCACGTCCCGATAAAGTGCAAGATATGTTAGTGACTTGCTGTTTTTAGAGATACTGGGACAATCACCCCATTTGAATAGAGAGTATGCGTATGTGGCGGTGTCCGTGTAGGTATATGATACGCACGTGCACAATAAACAATATCCAGCATGTTGCAAGC
>LUCW03001011.1:0-5000 GCA_001586965.3 Sphaeroforma sirkka | reverse complement strand
ACGCCAAATATAGGGCCGACACGATATAGACGTTTAGCAATGTAAACGTATAGTTATTGACGCAACGCTGACGCCGATTTTTTTTTTTTTTTTATGGATCAAAGTTTTCTCGCCCTCACTCCATTGCTATATAACATACCGATAAGGCCGCAATTTGATCAGTTTTAAATGAATACGGCACGCTACACACCAGCGTATCGATTTTTTTGGTATAAGAATATAATTTTTATGTCCAAGCTTGAACCCCTCACTCTTACATAGGCTCACACAAGCAAACTCTTATAGACAATCAGAGACGCACACATGCAGTTAAACGGAGATATTACGGTAGAGGTACGAGCGCTGCTACAAAGCAGAGTCAAATTCACGTCAATCAGCCGAGATTACACAGTGCACTCGAAGGCGATTGGGAAAGGCCGCTTTGCCAAGGTGTTCACTTGTACGAACAAAGAGACTGGGGCTACGCACGCTTGCAAAGTTATCAAGAAGAGTCATCTACCACAACAGTATGACCCGTTGACCGAGGTGGAGGCACATTTATCATGTACCCCACACCCCGTGTAGTGGATGTAATGGCTGTGTATGTGACCTCTGAGGATATAGCTATAGTCATGGAGTTCTTCCCAGGAGGGGAGCTGTTTCATGGTATCGTAGAGCAAGTATACTATGCTGAGGCGCCCAGTCGAGAGATTGTGCGCAGTCTGCTGTCAGCCCTGTTATTCTTGCACGCCAACGGGGTCGTACACCGGTGAGTAGTCGTGTTTGGGTGTGTTTGTGTGTATTAGGGGGTTGGAGGTGTTGCCCGATATGTCCTCGTTCGTCGTATTCAACATATCGTATGGGTAGATTGATGAAGGAGCTCAGCCTCTCCTCTACACGAACATATCTGTTTTTGACTAGAATATGAAACTGCTTACTTTTATACACGCAAGTATTTTTATATGCATTTTCCACAAAGAAAAAGTATATGAAGATCTCTAAATATTGTATCCCATTTTGTTCTCTATGATATGCATGTATATACATACATAAATATATATATATATATATGTATATATATATATATATATATATATATATATATATATATATATATATATATATATATATATATTGTATATTTGTATATATATATATATATATGCATATGTATATATATATTTATATATATGTAGCACGCGCGCGTGTGTATGTGTATGCGTAAATATATATATTATGCGTGTGTTTATTTGTTTTGATATCGTGTCTTATGCTTATAAGCTAGTACGCGGATTCATACAGTTTAGTTCCCTAAAGAACGATTGATATCGTTCTCCGTGTGTGAAGACATTCATGCCCATAGGTTATTCGCTGCTGTACTTTATCTGATTTGTTATTCAATACTCACCACAATACTTGTCGATTGACTCTCTCTTGGTATAAACATTTTTTTAAATTCCATACTATATGAGCTATGGATGATTCATAGCCCGTTATCTCACTTGCTCTGAAATGGTACACACCATGTCTGAGTTTATAGCATCGCATCATACGAACAGTTTTCCAATAATCCCAATTCTTCCATTGTTCTCCTCACAGTGACCTGAAGCCAGAGAACATATTAATTTCGGGCTCGGCATCGTGTCCTTCCGTGACAATTGCCGATTTCGGAACCGCATACATCATGAAGGACGAGAAGGATATCTACTCTCCCGCCTGGGGCTTTACTTTGGGGTACGCTGCACCCGAACTTCTGGAGCAGGGCCGCACCTACGGCAAAGGAGTGGATATGTGGTCTCTGGGTGTGATCAGCTATGTGCTGTTATGCGGTTATTCGCCGTTCAGCGGGGACGATGTCGATGCGCTGGTGGACGCTATCCAATCAGGGACCTTTGAGTTCGACGACGAGTTCTTCGGGGATGTCAGCGAGAGTGCCAAGGAGTTTATCACGGGCTGTTTGCAGTGCGATGTGAATGAGAGACTCACAGCCGAGGAGGCGTGGGCTCACGAGTGGATGACCGAGGAGATGGAGGAGGATGTGGGGGTGCACGGCAGTTTCAGTGACCACTACGGGAGTGCGAGTATGGGCAGCTGTGGCAGCATGTTGTCGGACAACGGTGTGCACGTGGGCACCCCACAGCTGCTGAGCCATATCTACGAGGACGATACGCGCGATGACGCGCATGGCTGTGAGGGTCTGTCCATCACCGACAGTCTGAACGATATGCTGATGGATGAAAGCGGCGAGCTTGAGGAGTCCGAACGAAAGCGTACCAGCGCGCAGGCACACGGGCGTGGAGAGGGGCTGGGTGCGTGTTCCCGTGTCATGCCGGCGAAGGTATCGAAGAGTATCACGGTGAACACAGGTAAAGACAGCAAGGACAGGACCAAGGAGCTGTACGACCTCTACAACGAGGCCAGTGTTGCTGTGCCGATGGTCGATGTGCCGCAGTACCGGGCTTGCTTCAGAGACTTGGTGCGAAACCACTACACCTCACACAATTCGGGTGGTTGATTGTGCGGTTTAATCGAAGAGTGTTTTGGGCCGAGGAAACATCGCGGCCAAAGGTTCAGAGAGGGCGCTGAACGGGTTCATTGGCCAGCTAACCAGTCTTTCTGGGTATCACATGCCCAGCATGTATGTGCAGCTTGTTCTAGCCTATGAGAGTTGACTAATGGAAACGAACGAGGCCGATTCACACGGCTCATATATGCAAAAGGATTACATCCACGTTTCGAACCACGCCTATCTACGTGCCACGCACACGCACGGCCCCTAAGCCAAATTTCATTCACGAGCTTGCTACTTGTCAAATACCGGGCATACGCTATGTACATTCCCTTCTGGTGGTGTCTATCGCGCACTTGAATTGACAGGACCACCAATTCTGCCAAGGCAGTTATCTGACCACTATTTAGGGTCAAAATCGAGTGACAACCGAGGGTAAATTAAACTATTACCACAAACACACAACCGCAACACATACGCTCTCTAAACGCTCCAAACTCTCCTCAAACACACACCCTAAACGCCTCAAACCCTCTTCAAACATACACACTCCCCAAACCCCTTGAAACCCTTAAAACCTCTCTTACACACGCATCTACCCCTGAAACCCGTATGTTTTACAAGGTTCAAATTATTCCTTCAACTCATCAGGGACTTGCGGCCAAAATTACCCTGCCGATATTAGTTTCTAGAGCTCGGCAAAATAAAAATAAATATTTCCATTCGAATTGATCCACTCGTTAATTTTCCGATGCATAGGCCTAGACACTTGAGCCACGCTACTGACATTTTGTGTAACCTTCCAAAGTTTTGGCATCAAATGCTTGTACTTCTATTTCGATATTGAATAAAGATGCAGTAACAGCCGATTTCCAATAAGTACTCAAACTTTTTTAAGAACTTCTTTCATTGGAATTCTCTTACTTTAACACGTGGTTATTAGGGACGACCCGAAATGCATTCGCAAAAACGTTGATTTACAAAAATCAGCAATTTTGATGATCTAATTTCCCAATCTATATCGTGGACAATTGCATTCAATACCTGCTATCACTTCGGAGATGCACACAGCCCTCCTATTTGAAACATCAGGAACAGGAAATATCCCGAATGTGACTTCCCCGAGCATGTGCTTCATCAACTTATTCCCACGAAATTACGAATTTACTTTACTAAATTTATTTTAGTGAACCCTTTCGATCCCTATACTAGTACTGCTGGCGTGTACAAAGTACCACAATGACACGCATACAACTAATTACAACGGCGTATGAGCGTTGATAGCGTTGTCTTCCAAAAAACTCATGAACGCCGTTTTGTTCTGTATAGGCGAGCTTGTCGGACGCCCTAGGTTTTTCCTTGACCCCTTATTGACCACAATCTCTAGCATAGCCGGCCCGGGTGTGGCCATCAGCACCTTCAACTCACTCAGTACCTCAACGGCTGTGCGTGCGGAAGCCACGTGCCTGTACCCCGCGCCCATGGCAATCTGTGTCAAGCTGAAGCTCTCGTCCAGACAGTTAGTCGGCTGACCTCCCACACTGTCATGCGCTCCGTTGTTAATCACAATGTGCTTCAGATTATCACACTTCGCCCCGCCAATCGTAGCCGCCGCTCCCATGTGCATCAGAAACGCCCCGTCTCCATCCAGGCACACCACCTCCTGCTCGGGCTGAGCGAGTGCAATGCCCAGGGCAATGGAGGACGCGTGTCCCATTGACCCCACAGTCAGGAAGTCACGGTGGTGTCCGGCTTGTGTTGCGGCGCGCAGTTCGAAGAGTTCACGTGACAGCATACCAGTCGTACCTATCATCGCGGCCTTCTCGCTCACTTGTTCTGTGTGGGGAGAAGAAATAGAAGTTGATAGGCTTGAATATCGCTGAAAAGGTCACATAGACCTGAAGATTGGCCTATGTATAAATACTACTGCACGTGGTAAATAGAAGTATGCAACAGCCTGCGTTTCGAATGCTGGATCCCTCGTATGTTTGGCAGTTGTAGATACTCCGTTCCAAACACACGAGCCGGGTACTACTATCCCTGTCACACATACCAACGACAAGCTTCAGCGCGCTCTCTCTCGACAGCTCGTGTCCCTGTGACTTCTTCTCCAACTTGTACGGCATGAACGTGCGTTTCCTCACCAGCAACGCATACGGACCCTTGTGCTCAGCCATGTACTTCTTCGCATCGTGCAGCACCTGCTCTGCGCCTTCCTCGTAATCGGGTAGAATCGCATAGGGGATCTTGAGACCTTCCAGCATCTCTTCGGTCGCCTTTCCCTGTACCAAGTGCTGTGGTTCGTCTTTCTTGCCCGGCTCACCCCTCCACCCAATCAGCAGTAGCATGGGTATGCTGTATACCTCCGGGGTAGCAAGAGACATCAGGGGGTTGACTATGTTGCCCAGTCCAGAGTTCTGTAGGTATACCATGGCGGTCTTGTTGGTGGCCAGATGATAACCTGCTGCAATACCGATAGCATTACCTGTAAATATGGGAGTGGTTGTTGAGA